>APFE031197783.1:172936-198799 GCA_000404065.3 Pinus taeda
CATTATTTATAAAGTGCATTTAGAGAAAGATAGTGTCTGGTTGGTTTGTTTGTCATTAGGTCTTCATTAGATTCTAGGAAGGTCTGTCTTGTCCGCAAGATCGACTAATTCCGCTTGACAATCTTATTGATAATAAACAGAGAGAGTTCTACGGGACATCGGAGAACCAGCATGGTACAGATAATCAATCAGTTTGATTTATAGTGGAAATGAGGACAATTAAGTGATATAGATAATTGTGTCTTTTCTTTTTCAATCATCACAAAGTAATGTTGTTAAAGATGATAATATTCAAGATATTTTCCTGTTCCAATAGACTCCATAGCTGTTGTCCTTAAATATGTATTGTACTTTTATGCCATAAAGAGGATTATAAAGAGTGAACTGGGATGGTCTAGGGATGATCATGCAAGCAAGAGAAAGGGTGTTCTAAAAAATACTCACAAGGTGCTATTCCTTGGAGGGAATAGCAAAAGAAAACCCACACAAAAAGTGTTGTTCCCTATAGGGAACAACAAAGAGAATACACACAAAAATTGTTGTTCCCTATAGGGAACAACAACTATTCCCTATAGGGAACAACAAGGGAAATACACACAAAAATTGATGTTCCCTATAAGGAACAACAACTGTTCCCTGTAGAGAACAACAAAGAAAAATGCACGCAAAAAGTGTTGTTCCCTGTAGGGAACAACAGTTGTTCCCTGTAGGGAACAACAGTTGTTCCCTGTAGGGAACAACAGTTGTTCCCTGTAGGGAACAACAGTTGTTCCCTGTAGGGAACAACAGTTGTTCCCTGTAGGGAACAACAGTTGTTCCCTGTAGGGAACAACAGTTGTTCCCTGTAGGGAACAACAATTGTTTCCTATAGGGAACAACAAAGAAAAATACACACGAAAAGTGTTGTTCCCTATAGGGAATAGCAGCTGTTCCCTGTAGGGAACAACAAAGAAAAATGCACACAAAAAGTGTTGTTTCCTATAGGGAACAACAAAAGAAAATGCACACGAAGAAGTGATGTTCCCTATAGGGAACAACAGCCGTTCCCTGTAGGGAACAACAAAGGAAAATAGGAAAAAAAACTAATAAACAATTATCTCTACTATTCTAAGCAAATCCAATCAAATAGAAAGAAAACAAAAAAGAAATTTTATGTACATGTTTCAAAAAATAAATTCTTCACTGGACTGGTGTTGTCGAAGAGTTGCCCTCTTCAACGAGAGTTTGTATCGTAGAATCTTCACGTATCTGTTGGTAAAAGGATTCCCTTGTAAGCAGTTTGTGGTAGAGGTGTACTCAATGTCCATTTTCTTTAAAAGAGTAGCCAGACCCATCAATGGTGGCTAATGTAAGGGTGCCATTATCATGCACCTCTTGTATCTCGTAGAGACCTAACCATCTAGTCTAGAGTTTTCCCGGGAAATCCTGGAACCTTGAATCGTACAGAAATTCCCAGTCACCTTCATGGAATACCTTTTTCTTGATGGAGGCATCATGCCATTTTTCTCTATGTTGCTGATAGTTGGATTTCATCCATTTCATTGATTTGATGTAGTCTATTAACCTGTGCTTCATTCAAATCCAACCCTACTTCTTGGGCTATCCTCAATGTCTGAATTTCAAATTCTATGGGGAATATAGGTTCTTTTCCAAACACTCGCTGATATGGGGAGTATCCTGTGTTATTCCTTCAAGTCATGCGATATGCCCACAGGTCTTCTAGAAATCGGGTAGCCCAGTCACGTCTATGCGAGGTGACTGTCTTTGTTAGAATGGCCTCGATTACTTTGTTGGTACTTTTTACCTCGCCATTTTCCTGCGGGTGGTATGGAGATGTGATTCTATGAAAAATGTGATGATTTTTTAGTGTAGCAACAATCTTATGGCCTACAAATTGTGGCCCTCCATCCATAATTATTTCTCTGGGCAAGCCATACCGCACAAAAATTTGGAACAGAAAGTGGATTACTATGTCCTCTGTTGCCCTTGGTAGTGCCTCTGCCTCCACCCATTTAGTCACATATTTCGTTGCAACCAGTATATATGCCTTTTGATTAGACGATGGGTTTATCGAGCCAATGAAATCTAATGCCCAACATTCAAAATGTTCGATGATTAATTGTGGATGTAGGGGCATCTTGTCAGACTGGCCGGGGCGACCCATTCTTTGGCAGCTATCTCATGCCTGGACAAATTTCTTGGCATCCTTAAAAATGGTGGGCCAATAATAGCCAATATGAAAGACTTTATGTCTAGTCCTACAGTTTGCAAAGTGTCCACAACAAGGTCCATCATGGCAGGCTTTTAGGATAT
The DNA here is from genome assembly GCA_000404065.3 of Pinus taeda. Lineage (NCBI taxonomy): Eukaryota > Viridiplantae > Streptophyta > Pinopsida > Pinales > Pinaceae > Pinus > Pinus taeda. The sequence goes on from APFE031197783.1 coordinate 175,250, forward strand.
CGTAGATTTCGTCTTCCCTGACACACATGCAGATATGCATATTGGCTCCTGTGTGAAAGAGGTATCCTCCGATCTAGGAGAACCGAGTGCTGCGTTGCACTATTAATTTTCTTCGTCTGGGCATCAGGTGCTTGGGTAATTTTCCCAATGCTAGGTAATTAGCGACATCTGCGTACCATCGTGTTTTCACAGTTACAACAAATAGGTGCTCATCGAGGAACTGGTCTTCTACTGCCACTGCGTCGTCTATTTTTGGCACCCATGAGAGGAAGTCTGCCACCATATTTTCCTTTCCTGGTCAATCCTTGATTGTTATGTCAAATTCCTACAAAAGGATTAACCATCCTGTCACTCTTCCATTCGTAATAGGTTTATTAGCTAAATATTTGATAGCAGAGTGATCAGTATACAAAACCACAAGGTATCCTGTTATATAGTGTCTGAATCTGTTAATAACATAGATTACAGCTAGAAACTCTTTCTCGGTCACGGTGTAATTCAACTCGATAGGAGTTAAATGTTTGCTGATGTAGTATATCGCATAAGGTTTCTTATCTTCCTCTTGGTCGAGGACTGCTCCGATGGTCGTATCTAATGCATCGGATGAAATCTGGAATGGTAAATCCCAGTTCAGGCGCCGTAATAATGGGGCTGTTGATACTAGCTGTTTTAATTCTTCAAAGGTAATGTCAAATTTGTCAGTCCATATAAAATCGATATTTCCTGTCAAAGCATGTGATGGTGCAGCAATTTGGGAGAATTTCTTTATAAATCTTCGATAATATCCAGAAAATCCCAAAAAACTACATACCTTAGTTTGAGTGTAGGGGTAGGTATTAAGAGGATTATCTGAATTTTTGTTGGATCTACCTAAATTCCAGCTGCTGAGATGTAATGACTCAAGATCAAGCCTGCGGTCATCATCATGTGGCATTTCTCATGGCTTAAGTAGAGCCTAATATCAATGCATCTTTCTAGGACTTTCTCTAGTGTCTATAATGCCGGCTCAAACTCATTTCCATAGGGTGTAAAATTGTCCATGTACACCTCGAGTCCATTGTTTAGCAAGTCTGCAAAGATGCTAAGTATGGCTCTCTAGAATGTGGTAGGTGCATTGCACAGTCTGAAAGGTAATACCCTGTAAGCAAACGTCCCCCAGGGGCAGGTGAAGGTAGTCTTATCTTGGTCTTTAGGGGCGATTTGGATTTGGTTGTAGCCACTGAATTCATCTAGGAAAGAGAAGAATTTTTTTACCTTCCAATCTATCTAGAACCTGGTTGATGAACGAGACGGGAAAATGATCTTTTTGCGTTGCTTTATTAAGCTCTCTATAATCGACACATATATGCCACTTCCCATTATTTTTGGGAACCACAACTAATGGAGAAACCCATTTGCTATCAGATATAGGATAGATGAAATTTACATCTAACAATTTCTGTAGTTCATCTTTAACAACATCCTTTAGGTTAGGGTTCTTCGTTGAGGTTGTCGAATGGGTCTCACATCTTTCTCAGTATAGATGTGGTGCATACATAATTGGGGATCAATCCCTTTCATATCTGGGTAATCCCAAGCGAAAGCCTCTTTATATTTTCTAAGGAGTTGGATAAGCCTCTGCTGCTGGTCATCAGTCAAGTTTTTGTTAATGTTTAGGACTTTCCCTAGCTCAATTTCAATGGGTTTGCTGTTATAAATAGTTGTTGTTGGTATTTCTTGGTCATTGATATCCTTTAAGGGATCTTCCTCAATTTCGTTATCTAAGGCTGCTTCAATCATGTGACATTTTAGATTAGATATGGCAGCTGGGTGTTTAATGTAAGTTTTGATAATGTCATCTTCTGTTTGATTCTTAAATTCAAGAGAATCTGCTAGAGTTAGTGGTGATCGAATATTTTTAGTTAAATATGTTACAGGTTGTTTCCTAGTTTTTATTCTAGTTATGCTTGGCTGAGCTGGAGGATATAAAGCTAGGTTCTTCACATTACTTCCTCTTGCTATAGTCATATTTCCTGTTCGAAAGCTTATATAAGCATCTGCGGTCACTAGCCAAGGTCTTCCTAATATTAGAGGATCTCCATCTAACCGGTTTCTAGGATTAATAATCAAGAAATCTACTGGGTATTCCCAAGAATCTACATACACCATTACATCCTGTAATGTCCCTTCTGGTTTGACAACTGATCAGTCAATAAGTTCTAGCAAGGTCGTAGTTGGATCTAAGGCTATGATGCCAAGTCTCTGATAGGTTGTTGTTGTGAGAATATTAATGGTTTCCCCTAGATCGACTAATGCATTGGGAAAGTAACATCCATTTATTTGTACTGTGACTATAGGGTTTCTTGGGTCCTCATATTTCACTGGTTTTTCTCTGCCTGATAATAAATCAGACAAATTTCCAACTACATGGACAGTTGGTGTTGCTTTTATTTTCCTCATAGGCTTTTTGGTACATAATTCCTTAATGGTTTTTGCATAGATTGGAATGTCTTGAATAGCCTGGAGGAGGGGTATTTTTATACAAAGATTTTTTAATTCTCCCAGGAGATCAAAATTGGGATATTTGATTGTGAAAGGTATAATCAATCTTTCTAGGAATGGCGGAGAAGAGGTAATAGTTTGTTCGTGGCTTTTCTATTTAACTGTATTCTCCCTTTGAGGTGTTTATTCTATAGGTAGTGGTTCTTCTAATCGTATATTTTTATCCTCCTCTGACTCGATTATTCATCCAGACCTCAGTTTGAGTTCATTGCATTCTCTCAACTCAGTTTCTGGATCCAGCCCTTCAATAATTTGTACCGACTGGACTGGTTTGTTGTTGGGATTTGGGTTGGGTTGGGCTGGGAGCTGTGGTTGTAGATTGGGTTGAGGATTCTGCTGCACCGTGTAAGGTGCTAGTAGCGTAGGTTGAGGCAGGGGGATTGTTCCTATTGGTTGGTTTGTAGGTCTTTGCCAGCTTGATTGCTAGTTTTGGTTTTGTGAAGTGGAGGGGGTCCATTGAGATGGATATGGATTGTTCTACCAAAATGGTGGAAAGTAAGAGGAATTTGGCCAGCTATTGTTTAGATTTGATTGATTGGACCAAGGTGTCATAGAAAATGCTTGTGGTGACCAATTAGGGAAAGGTGACTGGTTATGCCATGTAGCTCCCGTGTGTTGTTGAGAATTATATTGTGAGGGCTGAAAGAATGAAGATGGACCAGTAGGCATACCTATTTATTGTGGTTGCCATTGGCGATGCTGATTTAACAGGTAGACTGGTTCCGTTTCTTCCTCTGCCTCTTTGAAGACCACTTTTAATCCTGGGAGTGATGGGAAATTTTTTGTGGCATGTTCTTTAGTGCATATGGCACAGGTCTGTACCACATCCAATGGACATTCTTCATGACTATGTTTCTTCCTGCAATGAGGACAAAAGATAACTAGGTTTTGTTCTGCTTCGGCCCGCTTCTGCTTGGCTTGGATGATGTCTAATTGTGTTGTCAAGGTTCCCAGGATATCTGTTTTGAATCTTCCAATAGGTTGCCAATTTTAGTATGAGTAATGCTTCGGCCAGAGATTTTTCTATCCCTGGTGATCATATCGTGTTTTGTTGGTTTCAGTCTTGTACTGCCCCTCGAGCACCTGATACACAAACCAATAATGTTAGCATATTCTTCTTGATAGATATCACCTTTACCCATAATATTTAATGTCTCTATAAACTGGTCTTTCATCCCATTAATCAGCATGGTTTTTAGCACATTATCAAGCAGAGGCAGATTTGCATAGGGAGACCTTTGGAGGTTATATTGGAAACACTCCACATACTCTTCCAAAGTTTCACTAGGTCTTGCTACCATTTGGAATATCTCATCTTTTAGTTCTCTAGATCTGCAATAATCTTGATATTTTTTAAGGAAAGCAGTTTTCATTTGGTCCCAATCATATATGGTGCCCCCACCTAGTCCCATAAACCAACACAGGGCTACTCCCTTTAAATTGGAGGGAAACAATTTCAGTTTCTGGGGATCGGTGGTGTAATCATAACCCTGACATAGGACGTCAAATTCAAACAAGAACGCATCCAGATCTTCTGAAGTGAGTCCATGAAAGGTGGGAATATTTTGTAGAGGGATAGCTTTCATGGGTGTGTTGACAGCTGTGTCAACAATAGGATATTGTAATGTAGAAGTCTGGGTTGCTTGTGGATTAATGGCCATTTGATCAAAGATATGCCAGTACCCTTCTGGGATTTCTAGAGCTAGAGAGTTATCCCTGGGATGTCTAGAAGAGGTGGGAATGATCCTAACAACATTCCCTTGATCTGGGACACTAGGTGTCCTCTGCGCAATTACTACCTGAGGGGATCTTGGTTCCTCGGTTTCCCCTGTTTCTCCTCCTCCTTCACGAATGTTGCAAGAATCCCTTCTTGTGATGGAATTGGTCGCGAATTTTCAATGTATTGAAAACTATGCTTAGTCCCTTCAGTTTTACTATGGACCTCAGCGTAGGCTACAGATGGTGAGCTTGTGGCCCGAAGGGAGATAGTAGGTTGTCTGGAAGCAATGTTTCGGGGACCTACTAATGGCTGAGATTCAACTTTTCTTAAGATGTCGTCGATAAAAGTTGATCGTCCAAGGGTCACTGGTCCCTTAGATTTTTTAGGTTTGGGATGTGGAATTGTATTGTTTTCTGGTCTTTTCTTCTTAGTCATTTATGCAAAAATTCAAATGTTTATTTGTACCTTAAATTCCTAGCAATTTTGCTAGAAAGCGGGCGGGGGAGCAGGAATTTTACTTGCTTTGTATGTAGGTTCTTACCTTCCATTTTTAATATCTAGTTCTCTCTCAACAGACAAACATCAAACACCTAATGCACTTTTCTATAATTGTGCTGAAAAGCGGGCAAACGAGCAAGCACTTTACTTGCTTGTTACGTAGGTTCTTACCTTTCGTTTTCAATACCCATTTCTTTCCCAACATCAATTATCAGATATACATCACTCTTTGTAAAATGGCGACACTCTCCCTGGCAACAGTGCCAAAATGTTGGCTGATAAAAGGTGTCTTTTAAAACTCCTAATTACCCCACATTAATCATCAACCCGGGCAAGTCCTTTTATTTCAAGAGTGTACACAATATGTGCAAGCTATAAATCCAGAGAGTAATGTTTCTTAAAATGAAGTATAAAACTTTGATACAAGAGTAAAAGGATGTATCTATAAAACTCAAATTGAAATTATTAAAGGAAGTAAGACATCTAAGCTTCAAGACTCAATCCTCTGCTGAAATCGTAATCAAATCTCACACAAGCAATTCAATTAACCATAGCATCAACCAGGAGCATAGTAGCAATAGCTCATCTCTTCTTAGATGATTCAATCTAAATCATAATCAATCTCTAGGAAGCAATCCAAATGGAAATGATATCAATCTAAGAGTTCAATAGCAATAACCAAACTCTTACAGCTGATTAAATGAATACAATTTGCTATCTAAATAATTTAATCTGCAATAAGCGTAAATCGAATAAAGTGACAGTGTTGTAAAATATATAAAGAAAATATACTACTTCAATACAGGAAAGCGATAAATAGAGAATAGGATAAACTCACAGAAAATGGGAAAATTATCAAACCAATCAAACTTGCGAGAATCAGAAATATATAACACAAGGAAGCAGTTTAATCCACGAGAGGTCGGGCCCTTAGCTACTAGCGAACATTGCTGAGCTACTTTAGAGAATACGAATGAACAACTTCAATTATATATTAATAATTGAACTTAAGTAGCATTACAATATGGTCACGCTCTCCAACAGCACGAGTCTGTAAATATTGAAATAACAGAGATTGACCGATCCCCTTTCCTCCTATAATCATTTTCTTTTATAGTCAGAAAGAGGTAAAAGATTAAATGCAGTCCCTTACGATCTCCCGATCTTGAGGGATTCGCAACTAAATGCTATCTTCAGACACTTTTCGTATTTAACACTGATCCTCTTGATTCATCCTCCAACCTGTCTGAAACCGATGCATTCCATTCTTCCTTTGTTAGTTTGTGTTGTTTCATCGCTAGGGAACAACAACTGTTCCTTTCATCATTTTCTTGCATAAAGAGGAGTAAAAGTTAGTTTTGATAGCTAAATCTTAACTATGAGTAGTTTATCTATTTCTTATCACAATCCATCAATATGTTAGCATATTAAGATATGAAAGATATAAGAAAAGAGGAAAAAGGTGGTGAAATTAAGAGTAAATACATACCCATTTCTTAACTCAACACCACCCTGGATCCTGTGTGGGGAGGCTATTTCCCCCCTTTAAACCCCCATGTAGGGGGGGCTACCTCCCCCCTGTAATCCCCCTATTGTGCCCGACACAATGGAACAACACCTGAAGCTAGTTGTGAAAAGTATATAACACATAACCAACATGCTATCTTGAACTAAATGTTCTTTATGTGAATGCATTGAATTATTAGCCATAAATAGATTCCCCCCTTCTTCTAGTCCTAAAATGTTGATGGTGATGGAAACTGCCAACATACAGGGGGTCTACCCGATATTAAGTCCCGAATAGACCTCACACCATTTGGGATACGAGCCCCATTTCGGAAATAGGTCTAAATTCCATTATTATATTCTTAAATATTTTCCTAGGATGTGATTTACAACCTAAGAGAGCATCTATATACTTTTTAGATAAACAAATAAGTAAGCTTTATGAAAGAAACAATTGCAATGGGCACAAGGTACTCTCATGAAGGGGAAATAAAGAGTGATCCTTTAGAATAAAAGTAATGTTGGGAAAAAAACTATGAGGGGGGGCGGGGTTGAATCAATGTTTAAAGTTTGACAATTATAATTTTATTTTTTAAATTGTTTACGCAATTTTATAGAAACCAAACAGCGTATGTATGAGACTATAATGAATGGAACCAACATATAGATAATAAACTAGTAAACCAACTAATTCATTGTCTATTGAACTTAAATCAGAGTGTGATGCATTTACTAAGAAGTAAACAGATGCAGTAAGAACATAATAAATCAACACACATAAGCATCACACATGAACACCAGGATTTTTCAGGTGGAAACCCAATGTGGGAAAAAACCACCATTATTGTCATCCCAACCTTCAATCTTCTTATTATTAAAAGTGTTTACAAGTTTTGTACTGGTGTAGACTCTTTCCAGTATGCAGGAATCCACCTGTTGAAGGCTACAACCTTCAATCATTTTCCAGCTTCTACTGGAAGGGAGTGTTACACAGCAATTTGTCACCGTCCATGTTACCCCTTTTCCCACATCTTGGAGGACTCATTCTGGGACCTACGAGAAGTGACATGACCTGAAAACACTTGCATTACATTCCCCTAAACCTGACATTCATTTTCCCTGAAGATATCTTCTGCAAAAAACCCATAAAAACAACCCTTTTTCCATTGGCACAGTTCCACAGTGTAGCACTCGCGCCAATGGGGGAAATCCTCCAAAGAGGGCGTGCTAGCTGGCGCTCTGTCTTAGAGTCGCACTCGTGCTAGCCAAAATGGGTAGTTATTTTAACAGACCAACATCCGAAGGTTCTTCCTAACCCACTCTTGAATTGAATCTATCTTGAGTTGGTTTGGTTTGGCTTCGAATCTCCATAGAGGGGAAGTGGTTTGCTACCTCTCATGGAAGCTTCTTAGTGATAAAGCCAATCCCATGAATATTGTGGATGATCCTAACTCCTTCTCCTCTATCTATAAAAGCGTGTCCTTTTTCCTTTGACAAGCTAGTTCCTAGTTCCAAAGTTCCAAAGATTGAGAATTGTTAAGTTTATGCTGCAAGAAGCCTTCTTCATTCCCATAAGGCTAAATCTAAAGTGAGGAGATTCTTGTCCAAATAACCAAGGAGAGAGAGGCTTGTTCCCTTTCCCAACAAGCTTTGCAAGACATGTGCTGCTGATCACCCAGCCAAAGGAGGATTTGACGTCAGAACTATGGTTGTATTCTTCTTTGTTTATCAATAATAGACGACTATCATTATGGTCCACTCTTATGTCTTTTGTAATGATGATGAGTTATATCCTTTCTGACTGATATATAGTTGCATCTATTGGATTTTATGCTTGTGTTTGTGTCGTTCTTTGCATGTGCAGGTGTCCATTCACAGAGATCGTGGGGATCGTGACCAGCCAGAGCAAAGGAATGGGAGCGTCGACTCTTCTACAAGTACTAGCGTTGGAATCCAGGTAGGCCCTCATCATTGGTCTTTAATTTGCAATTAGGAACTTGCATGGTAGCATTGTTTGATTGTTGCTAGACCCAAGTTGGGCTAGTAGGGATCACCTCTGTCCACAGAGGGGATTTACCTCCCCAACAATTTGGTGACTCCACTGTGGAGTTAGCTTTTTGTCTTGTTGTTTGTTTTGTTTTGTTGTTTGATTTGTAAACTTTAGATGGAGCCTGAAGTACGGCCAAATAGCCTTCGAAACGCTATTGCTCTGCATTAGCGAAGTAGATCAATGCCACTTCAGTCCATCTCCAGTTTGATTTACGAATTGAACGGCTTGGAACTTGCCTTGTTTCTTGGTTTTTCCTGCTTGGTTAGCCTTCTGGGTTGAGCTCTTGTGCTGCTTCTCGTCCCTTAGTGTACCTGGTTACTATTGGCCGAGCTTTGGCTTGCTTGTTTTTATTTTTGCATAGCAAACTTGACTGGCACGCTTTTATAGGGTTACTGTCACGCCCATTGGAACTTGTTGCTCATTGAAAACCCACGCCAATCCCTGAAAGGCGCTAGTTGCAGCCTGACAGTCGCGCCAAGCCTGGGAACTTTTGAAGTTTGCTTGGTACTGAGCCTCTTGAGCTTGGTTTTTATTCTGGGTACCTTTTTTCGACTACTTGAGTGTGTTGGAGTGTTGTTTGACTGGCTTTGATATTTACCCTTTTGGTGTTTGCTTTTTTCCATCGATTTCACATTTCTAGCCCTAGGGCATCTAGTGGCTTTGTGTGTCGAGCCTTCCTCAAGTATTTTTGGTCTTTTATTGGTCCAGTCAACTCTCTGATTACTCCCTTGCACTTGTTTGGTGGTTGTAAATCGTTTTATTGCGTTATTTGGGTGACTTGCTCCGTTTTCACTTGAATTCCGCTTTGTTTCGCTTTGAGCCTAGATTACACGGCTCATTGGTGTCTTTCGGACTTTTCTCGTTCTTTGGAGGTTTTCTTTGTGATTTAGGGATCTGAATGTGTTTGTATTGAGTAGAATTTGTTTGTTATCATTTCTCAAATTTTGTTTAGTGCATTTTGCCATCAACATAAAAGAAAAAATCTCTTTTGATTTGTATTAGTTAATGAGAATTAGAGCTTTTCATTGTCATTAGTAATTAGTGATCTTGAAGAAAAGTTTGTTAATTTCCATTAGTTGCATTAGAGAGGTTCTTTGTTGTTTTGTGATCATTTCGTTTGTGTGAAAGCTCTCAAACCCTCTTGTAACTAGCATTCATCGAATGAAATGACATATTTTGGCATATAGTTTGCATTTAGGGAATTTTGAGATATTACATATGGTAAGGCCTGAAAAACTGAAACCTAATACAAGATCAACTTTAAAATGAATTGAATGAATCTAAAAACGCATTGGAACATAATGCACACTTTTTAGAAGTCTAGGCTAGAGACGTGCTTTGGCGTCGTTAAACCTAGTCACTTTTGTTTCCACTCAAGGTTGGGTGATTCCTCCTTTTGTGACTCAATAGTGGTCTAGTACGGACTTGTGCTCCCACGTACCATCGCGTATATGGGGAGACCCCACTAGGTTATCATCCTTTATCCATAGGAAGCCGTGTCTACCACCTTATGACCCGTAATGCACCAAACACAACATTCGAGAAGATTGACTGCCGTACGGAAAGTCCTTGGTTTTCATACAATTGCCAAGGTGTATATGCAGTTTTACAGATTGTCTGGTAAACCTTTTGCCTAGTTCTCCAGAGTAGTCACTTTTGATTCTTTTCGGATCCCTTAAAAGAAAATGGGCTACTAGCATTTGTCACTCGGCTCACAAACATTCGAAGGCGTAGAGGTCACTTTTTCCTCCGACTCAAAGATGAAAAGGTCAAGTTAGTCTTGTGTTTAAAATTTATTCGGCCACGTTCACACTTACCCTGTTAGATCTTGTTTGCGTTAGTTTGAGTAGGGTCCTTTCTCGTTAGTTTGTCTAGGATTTTTTGAATCGAATCATCCTGGTGGAATCATCGATCCCGTCTCCCGTCCCTAGTGACCAAGGATCTCCTTCTTCTGCTGCTCCTGAGACACCGGTTGGTATTGGCACTTTCCCTGTTATTCTGAGTGTCCAACTACTGAACTCTTGTGCTCCAGAAGACGATTTTGATGATCTACATTGGAACCCTGTTTGGGAGCCTTCCGAAGAGGATAATCCTTTTACTCCTACTGGTGTTTTGGTCTCAATGTCTTCCTCTGATATGGATGACACATCTCCCATCGCGAGTGAAACACCTGTTGTGAAAAGTGTCGAAACTCCTATCTCGGCCGTAACCCCACCCTTCAGTGTCACCCCTCTTGGTGTCATGTTGCCCTTACGCTATAGGGATTTAAGGGATGTTATGGGTTCTAGGAACCCCTCCTCGGGTACCATGTGGGATCACAACATCACTCCCACTATGGGATCTTTTATTCCTCAAATTCACAATACAGTTGTCACTTCAGTCCCGACTATTCCGACTGTTTGTATAGCATCTTTAGCACCTGTTGTTAGTGTTGTTACGACATCTTCTATTGTAACTATTGTTGCTGGTCCGTCCCACGGTTCAGTAAACAGTGGCCAGTCGGTACCTACATCCGGAGTTATCGATCCTTCACTTAGTGCCCCACCTTCTTCCGGTTCCATTCCAGTAGGGGAGGCATACAATCAGTATTTGCAAGCCATCCAGAATCCGGGCGCGCAAGGTCCAGTTCATTATTATGACCCCATAGGGCATCATCTTTATATTGGATCCTTGCCATCTCAACCTATGGTTGAGGTCTCAGTCCCGTTAAGTGTTGCTTGGGGTACCACTCGTTATGGTGGTGGCCAAGCACCCCTTTCGGATCAAGGACCGTCTTATCAAGGACCGCCTTATCAAGGACCATCTTATCAAGGTCAATTGTCTTACACGCAGCCTTCTTATGGGCAGCAGTATTACGAGCAATCTCATCCAGGGCAGCCTGAAGGCCCACAAGGACAACCCTTTTAGGGACAACCTTCGGCCTATGGTGGTCTGTCTTTCACTTATCTTGGGCAACCCTCTGGAAATCCAAGACAACCTTATATGCAACAAGGACAACCTGGGGTCCAACAGGGATACCCATCCGGTCAACCCTATGGGAACCCAGGACAACCTTATATGCAACAAGGACAACCTGGGATCCAGCAAGGGTACCCTTCTGGGCAGGGTGGTCAGCCTTACGTACAGCAAGGCCAACCCACTGTCTAGTCTGGTCAACCATCTGGACAAGTTGGTCAACCTCAAGGTCAACCAACCGTCTAGTCTACTCAGCCATCTGTTCCGCAAGGACAACCCTTGGTTGTACAAGGACAACCCAACACCTAGCAAGCTCAACCTTCTGGGCAAGTGGGTCAATCCAAAACTCAACCGGGGAAACCTTCCGGCCAGGTGGCCCAATCTTAATCCTCTCAAGGACATCTTTCTGGGCCTGCTCAACAGGGCATGCAAATGGTTATTGCTTCTCAAGCTCAACCTGGTTTCCAGCCCCAGACCCAAGCTGGTCTTTAGATGCAAGGTGGGTTTCAGTCTCAACCTTCTTATCAAGTGCAGCCTGGTCCCCAGGCTCAGTATGGAGCTCAACAACCTTATGGTTACCAGCAACCCGAGGGGCAAGCTCAGTTTGCCTCGTACCAAAATTATCAACAAATGCAGGTCACTCCTTATCAGAATTACCAGCAACTGTATGTTGCTCCTATAGGCCAAGTTGGTAATCAATGGGGTGCTGGGGGGTAAGTCCAAGGTCAACCATCCAGTTATGGCTATAATCCCGATGGACAGAGTCCCTACGGACAGAACCCCTATGGGCCAGGTCCGTCCGGACAAAATCAATGGGGGCAACCAAAAACTGGTTGGAACCCTAGTACTACCTCTTATCCGTGGCCCCAGATGTCCTTCAATCCTCAGTTACCCTTCTTAGCAACATTAGAACTGCCAGATGTGTCCAAATTGACTAATGATCCTATCCTTCATAATCCATTTTGGCCACCAGTTCCAACCAAGATTCCCGGTGATTGTCCCAAATTCGATGGCAAAGCTGGAGAAGACCCTCAAGCCCACGTTATGACTTATCACCTTTGGTGTTCATCAAATTTGTGGCTTGATGATTCAATCCGGCTCCACCTTTTTCAAAGGAATCTCACCAACTCTACTGCTAAGTGGTATATTGAGCTAACTCGCAGATCCTTTCAAGATTTTAACTCGTTGGCAATGGCATTTCTAACTCATTTTCAGTTGCCCATTCAGTATGAGACAGGAATGCATCTCCTCACATCTCTTAAACAGGACACGGCCATGCACATATCCAGTCATATACATGAATGGAGACGGCGTCATCGTTTGATCAAATTCTGGATTCCTGATCAGCTCCTGACCGATGGGTTTACAACCTCCTTTTTCCCTGCAATTGCACAAGACATTGCTATGGGAGCTTGTGTAACTGAAGAGCAGGCTATTGCGCATGCTCAGTACCTCGACTTGGTTTATTCCCAGTCCGATACCCTATATGATTATTTTCCTAATGCCCTGAAACCTGGAACATCCAAAGCTCTGCCAAAGCCATTTGTTGATGGTGTTATTGGATATGTAAATCAGTCTTCGAAGAAATCTTCCGTGAACCCTGGGAAGCAAAAATCGAGTGCTTCGAACGAAAATACTTCTCAGGGTGTGTCTAATTCTGGATATGCTTCTGAGGTTAACGTCGTCCAGTCCACCACGGCGGATAAAGCCTCGAAAGGAAAGAAGAAGGGGAAAGCAAAAAATAAATCTGATCAACCCAAGCAGGACTCCGCTAAACCTCCACTCGAGGAAGGAGCCAAATGTAAACCGAAGTATCCTTGTCTTATCTGTGACGAGGATAACTATACCAAAGACTGCCCAAGGTGGTCCGAAGTTAGTTGTTTATTGAAAGGTGCTCCTGGGACTCCTGCAGTGCTGAAATAACCTTTCCCCTCACAACAAACACAAATGGTGGCTAACCCATCCTCATCTTCTTCTCCCTTTGGTTCCCAAGTGTTCATGGCTGGAACCATTCCCGTTCACATTACGACTTGAGTAAAGGAATATCCGTCACTTGCCGAGAAAGAGCCTGAGGTCCCCTCAAGTGCTCCTCCATCCAGTTCTGGTCCGCTCCATATCGAGAGACCTAGCACTGAGATGCCTATTCGACTCCCTCCTAAAGGTGTACTCCAGAGATATTCTTACAACCCTAATGCTCGTGCTGCCCAGCACTAGAGCATCGTTGAGGACTTAGCTCAGTCTCCGTCAGCTATTTCCACTCTAGAAGTTCTCCAGAGCTGCCCCCCCCCCAGAGGAAGTCCCTGCTATCGGCCATCGGTGGCATCGACCCGACCGACTCAGATTTGATTACTTTTGATCTCGAGAGCCATGTACCGAGACTGCCTCACTAGATTGCCTTCCTTATCTAGGTCATCATCAATTCTAAAACGATTCATTGTATGGTTATTGATGAAGGTGCTTCAACTTGCATTATGTCTGTTGCTTGTTGGAAGGCTATTGGGTCTCCGACTTTGAGTCAATCTCCTACAACCTTGGAAGCCTTTGACAGGAGAGAATCTCGCCCTTACGGTATCCTCCAACGCTTGCCTATTACTTTGGAAGGGAAGACTGTTGAAGTGGAAGTTGAAGTCATTGATACAAATCTTACTTACAACCTCCTTTTAGGCCAGAGCTAGACATATGCCATGCATGTCGTGGCTTCATCTCTCTTTCGTGTCATTTGTTTCCCTCATCAGGGGAAAATTATCACGGTAGACCAGCTCTCCTTCTTCGCTTCCTCTTCCGAAGGCAATGTGCCTTTTGTGGAGCATACCTCCATTCCATTGGAGAGTGTGGGAACTAGGCTCTTTAAAGATCCCACCCTCATGGGTGTCTTTTCACTCCCACCTCCGAACCTCACCTCCATCAATATGATTTCGGTTCATTCTGATCCTTGGGTCCTTCCCCCCATTGACCAGATAGAATCATGGGGCGATGAGATGCCGTTGAGTCCCACCGAACTCAGCTACGTTGAGATTATTTCTATATCGACTCCTCCTTCTGAATCTTCTTCTTTAAGTGGAGCTCTTGACTTGTATGCTCATTCCCCTTGGCTTGGAGATTGTGCTTCTTCGGATCCTTTAAAGGAAATATTTCCTTCTGATGAAGCCATTATAGAGACTATGTCTCTCGAGGAACCCCCTTGGTCCAATCTTCACCATCGTTCCTCGTTCCTCCCTACCCATCAGGAAATGCTTGCCTGTCTCGAGCGGTTTGCTTGTTGTCTCCCTTCACAACCCCTTCAGACACCCATCCAAGTATATAAAGTGTCCTCTGAAGGGAACCTGGGAAACATCATGCAAACTCAACCGATCGACATCTCTGTTAAACCAGGGATTGTCGAGCATATCTATATTGGAGTGACTTGTACTCCTGAGGAGATTCAACCTTATATTAGTCTTTTTCGTGAGTTTCGTGACGTCTTTGCTTGGTCTTACGAAGAAATTCCTGGCATCGACCCAAGCATTGTGGTGCATGAGATACCCACGTATCCAGGAACTAAGCCTGTCCAGCAATGTTTACACCCTGTGCACCCCCGAAAGGCTACAGCCATTAAAGCGAAAATCGAAAAGCTTCTCAAGGCTGGCTTTATCTACCCCATCCCACTCACAGGTTGGGTTTCCAATAATGTCCCTGTAGATAAAAAGAAGGGTACCATTAGGGTCTGTGTTGATTACCGTGATATTAATCGAGCTTGTCCCAAGGATAACTACCCCACGCCGTTCATTGACCAGCTCATTGATGAGTGTGTCGGAAGTGAGATATACTCGTTTATGGAGAGTTTCTCTAGTTATAACCAGATTAATATCGCACCAGTCGATCAACACAAAATCGCCTTTATCTGTCTGTGGGGCACTTTCGCTTACAAAAAGCTCCCTTTCGGTTTAAAGAATGCTGGTGCTACCTTCCAATGCGCGATGTCTTATGCATTCCATGATATTCGACACATCGTGCAGACTTACCTGGATGATCTACCAGCCCATTCAACTAAACATCAAGACCATCCTGCTCATCTCCGTGAAAGCTTTCTCCGCTGTCGACACTACCATATTCGGCTCAACCCACATAAGTGTGTCTTCTGCGTAGAGTCTGGCAGACTTCTCGAGTTCATCGTCTCTCGAGAGGGCATCCATCTGGATCCCCTTAAAATCGAAGTTGTTTTGAATCTTCCTCCCCCTGCTTCCTTGCAACAATTGCAAAGCTTGCAGGGTAAAAGCAAACTTTTTACGACACTTCATCCCGAACTATGCTGAGGTGGCCAAAGGTTTTACGCGGTTACTAAAGTGAGACACCCCGTTTCGATGGGATGCCACCGCTCAAGAGTCCTTTGAACATCTCAAGGCTCTCCTTGTTTCCGCTCCTTTGTTGCGTCCTCCAAATTACCATCGTGATTACACTTTGTATCTGGCCGCTGCTGATACCACCATTGGCATGGTTCTTGTTCAATATGATGATGATGGCACTGAACACATCATTTATTATCTCAGCCGCAATTTATTAGATACGGAATATCGATATGCTTATGTCGAGAAGTTGGCATTGGCCGTCGTTTGTGCCATCCAACGCTTCCGCCATTACATCTTGTTGCGCACTACGACAATGATCTCTAATTGCAACCCAATGACGTACATCTTGTCACGTCAGCTACTGGGGGGCAAGTACTCAAAGTTGATTATCATACTCCAAGAGTTTGACTTGGAATTCACTACTGCCAAGTCCAAGAAATCACTTGTCTTTGCTGAATTGTTGTGCTCTTTGCCATCTCTTGCTGCACCCTCTCAGTTAGAGGATCACATTCCGGACGAAACTCTCTTCCTAATCAGCACTCTCGATCCCTGGTACAGGGATATCATTGTCTATTTACAGATGTCCTCTTTTCGTCCCGAGACATCTAAGGATGCTCGACGACGAATCCTCCATCAAGCCCAACCATATCGCATTGTTGGGGACACCCTGTACCATCTTGGCGTTGATTCTATTCTCCACCGATGCTTAACACTCGAAGAAGCCGAGAGAGTTTTAAATGACTGCCACTCTGGCGCCTGTGGCAGTCACATGTCCGGATATGCCATTGAATAGAAAATCCTCCACGTTGGTTACTTTTGGGCCCCCATCTTTAACGATTGTATTCTTGTCATCCGCTCTTGTCACGAGTGCCAAATCTACCAACGGAAGATGCGTGCACCTCCTGCTCCACTGCACCCCATTGTTACCGTTGGCCCTTTTGCGAAATGGGGCATCGATTATATGACCTATAACCCTCGCTCGGCCGGGGGGCATGGGTATATCGTTGTTGCCATTGATTACTTCACGAAATGGGCTGAGGTGATGCCTACATTGTCCGAAGATGGTGTTAACACCCAGGTTGACCCTTGGCTCCTTCAGGGATACGACCGGGGTAACCACTAACCAATCTTTGGGCTACAGCTTCTAGCCTAGCTGCAGTCAGAGAGGGCTCTCTCTATAAGGTTTTGTCACTGCTTTCAGTGAAGGTTTTAGGCTAGTTATGGAGTGAATATTTTGATTGCTTTGTATGTTTGGTTGGGAGGATGCTTCTGGTCTCTATAAAGTATATCAACAGATAAGATCAATCCATTGGGCAATGGGGTCTAGGACTGTTTTCTCTTGGAATCTTGAGTTTGGTGAGGGGAAAAGCTACAAGGCCTGTGTGTATTTCATAAAACAAACTGTAAATAGGTAGGATGAGGTTAAGACAACCGGCAAAGAGCAGTTAAGAATTCTTTACTTAGGCTGAATATTACAAAGAGGCTTGTGATTTAGGAGCAATTGCTTGAATTCCTAAACAACAACATACTGTGATGACATAGTATTAAAGGTAGCAGCGAAGAATTACTCTTTAAATACTGTATCAGAAGAAAACATACAAGATAGTTTAGATTGAGTTCAGGGTAGCCACTGACTAAACCCTAAGACTATTCTTTCTCTTTACTACCTAGATTTGCAAACATACAGAAAGATATGGAAAACATATGAAATAACAGTGATTACAGGTGAAATAAAGAGCTATGAGGAAGACTTATTGAACCATGAAATACACGGGAATCCTGCCACTTTGAGCCACACCATCAAGAGATCAATAGACAAACATCTTTGAAGAAATCCCACTGCCTTTGTATTAAACTGTCTGAAAATTTACAATATTAGTATTACAGAGAAGAAAAAGCTTTCTTACATCCGGAGTCCAACCCCTCTAAAAAAACGTGAGGGTGAATATATAGAGTTTACATACAGAAATATCTCAGGAATGGAGTCATCTGAGAGGAAAATATCTCTTACACTTGTACAGAGAAAGTAGATGAGAAGTTATTACAAGTGTGAATGTTTCTTAAAAGCTATTAACTCCTGTCAGGATAACCTTTTGACCTTTGAGTACTGCGGAGTTAACTGCGCGGCTTTTTCATAAATGAAGCATTGAAGTGCTTTGTTACTTCTGATTTTCTGTATCTTTCTTGGCCCTGCCACCTGT
The DNA here is from genome assembly GCA_000404065.3 of Pinus taeda. Lineage (NCBI taxonomy): Eukaryota > Viridiplantae > Streptophyta > Pinopsida > Pinales > Pinaceae > Pinus > Pinus taeda. Next base: position 193,046 of record APFE031197783.1, read on the forward strand.
ACCTGTTGATGCTGCTGTTGATGCCGAGTACCTGTGCTGAGTTGGCTCAGCGTCTTTATGCTTGCTGTCATGGCTTTGTCCACCTGTAGGTGCAATATGGACTGTATTGCTGCAAAAAGGTTTTTTCCTGCTCAGCCTTGGTTCAAAAGTAACTTTATCAAGTCCTGCCATGTATCTGGAGGAGGAAGCTGGTGCCTCAAAATTGACCCTATGGTCTCATCAGCTTCTGTGTACTTATAGAAATCGGGAGGTTTATCAAATAAATGTGCTACCTCATTTTTAATAAAAAACAAATTATCTAATTTATTAAAAAGAGCTTGTCCTGTTAATGGGCCTGCTGTAGATGACCCAGGAGCCTCAGCAATCTGCATGGCTGAAAAAGTGCTTACTCTTTTGATGTACTTCTCATAAGAGAGAAGCTTTCCTGATTCTTCCAAACTGGGAAGCCCTTTGTCTTGCAGGGCCGTGAACCTATTCTGGAACTTAGTTATATCTGCTTGCATATCATGTATCTTTCTGTCCAGTGTTTGAATCAGGTTCTTCATCGTTGTGGTTCTTTTGATTAGGGAAATGGTTTCAGTTCTATTAGCAATTCCCATTTTGATCAGCTGAGAACCATTCCTATAATTCAAGACTTCTATCATCCTTGGGGCAAGGTCTGCCATATTTCCCAGGGCATTTCTTGCTCTGTATAGTTCTTTCTTTGCCTTGCCAATGAGTCCTATCTGCTCATATATAGCATCGATGTACTCCCATTGGTTAGTGATCGATTGTCCAATGGCAGTCCATATCACTTGCTTGATCTCTGCTGTTACTTTCTCAAAACTGAGCTGCTTTTCCAGCTCTACAATAGTCTTTTTTAGGGCTTTTACTTCCCTCTCCCTCTCAGCCACATTTTGCTTAGATTTATCATATTTCTCTTCTATCTTTACTAATTTTGCCTTGGCCTTATTGAGATCTGTCATCTGAGCCTCTAGCACCTGGAGTTCTTGTCTTAACTTCTGCATATCCAGGCTCTCGGCCTGCTCTTTTGGTGGTGCTGCAGTGGATGGCTCTGTTGTAGCTACTTCTATTGTAGCTACTTCTGTTGTGGCTGGAGTTGTTGTGGCTAGAACTGTTTCTGCTGCCTGCTTTGGAGGGATGTCCTCTTTAGGGGTCTCCTCTAGGTTTATTATCTCTGTGGGTGGTTTAGAACACTGCCCTTGTTCTCCCCTATGTATAGCTTCTTCTAGGGTATTCTCTGTATCCTGCAGCTTTTGTTGGGTGTCCACCAGTTCCTTATACAAGTTCATAAGCAGTGCAGTAATATCCTTATCTCTTCTTTGTTGGGCTACTTCATCTGTTTGCGGATGTATGGTTGGTGGGATCTTCATCTTCTTTTTGATTGCAGCTACATCTGCATCCCTTAGTTTAAGGACCTCCTGAATGGCCTTAACATCATTGGGATCATGCCCAAATTCTATGATAATGTCTTCCAGTGCCTTGATTCTGTTGTCCTTGGCTTGAGATGATGCCCTCTCCAACTCAAGCTGTGCTGCTGTGTTGTTCAAACTGTTCTGCAGCCTATAATTTACCAAGGTCTTGTCTGCCAGGGTGGCATAGACCATCTCACCCGTTTGCTTGTGAAGCTCGATCTGGTCCATAGGGTGGATGTCTTTTGCAAGGACTTCTAAGTTTGTCCTTATGTAGTCTGCAGTTGATTGAGGTCGCTGCTCTGTGGGAGTAAAATGACTCATAGTCAATTTAGCTTCTTGTACATCATAGGCAGCCATAAGCCTCTTTTGATTTGATGGAGCCATGTTTAATAGATAATTGTATAGCTTGATTTTGAGTGGCTCACTCCTCCTCTTAGCATCCTTGAAGAAGTCTTTGATGCCTGCAGTTCTGCTTTTATCTTGTCCTGAGGAGCTGACCTCCCCAAGTGCTGTCCTATCTTGCTCTTGCTGAAATGAGCTGGCAGAGGCCTCAAAACTCTGCATTTCCTCTTCTCCAAATGGATTTAGCCTTTGCCTTTTTTCTGGACCTTCTATGAGAGGGGTCTCCCTCTCCCTTTTCCTGCTGATGTCCTCCCTTAGAGGGGTTTGGAGGATTGAAGGGTCGACCCTAGAATCTTGTCCAGGAGGCGCCATGCTGGTTGTTTTATCTTGGGTGGCTGCCTGGCCTTCTCCTTTTTGCTGTTCCTGATCCTGTTGATCAGTTTCTTGCTGATTTTATTGCTGTTGCTCCTGCTGGCCCTGTTGGCCCTCTTGCTGTTGCTCCTGCTGACCCTTTGTTTCTTCCATTACCTTGCCCTTTCCTTTGCCCTGCTCCTGATTTGACGTTTGTGCTGCCCCTTCTTGTGTTGCTGATGAGGAAGCTGGCACTGTTGCGTGAGAACTTGGTAGGGTAGGCACCTGAGAAGGACATTCCAAGTCAGCCATTTTCAATAAATGTCTTCTAGCCCTGTCATTTAGCTCTTCTTGGGTCAGAGGCTCTATCAAGGTATTTTTATGCCATTTTGGCTGGTTTGCATGTCTTGTTATGAGGAGCATGCTATTATGCTCATAACTAGAGAGTTTATATTTCAGTCTCCTCTTGGATATGAAGCCATTGGGGTCATATGGTTTCCACAGGAAGCTTTGTGTTAGGCCCAGGCGATCCAACATTCTCTCTGCCTCCTTCCATCCTTCTCTTTTGTTTAAAACTAAATGCCCAAGCTGGTTTTTCACTTTGAGTTGTGCCTTCTTGCCCCTACCTGAAAAATGGATCAGATCAACATGGGCAAACTGTCTGAAATACTCAAGGGCAAAGAGCCTCATAGGCACAAACTTGGGTAGCCTGAAAGGGCGCAGCTCACACCCATATATTCTGATCACAGTGTGATGCTGGTAAAAATACCAGTCCCCTATACTGTAAGCAGTGGATAGTTGCAGTGTCCTCTTCATTTCCTCAGTGAGTCTTGGAGGAGGTTCTGTCATAAGTAGAGATAGGGCTGGATGAATGAACAGATCTATGAACTCTCAATATGTATAGGGTGAGTAGAAATAGCCATGGAAGATTGAGCTCCAATATACAACTGATCTAGGGTTTCCTGCTGCATCATTTCTCTTGATTTCAAAAGAGAATTTATCATATTGGTGATATAGAATTAGATGATAAATATAAGAGGTGTATCTGAACACCCTCTCTCTAGGTAAATGCAGGAACTGCTCATGTATTTTGTCCGAGATGTATGTGGCATAGTTGTAGCAGACAGGGGCCTTCCCAGGGGCAAACATTAACATCATAACTAGCATAGTTTCCTCTATATACTCCATTGATTTGTATCCCAGCACTGAGCTCACCATATGGGCCAGGTCTAGTCCAAGTTGATTTAAGTATCCACCAAAGATAGGAGGATGCAGTACTGTGTCTGATTTACTAACAAACAGTTGATTAAACCTCAAGATCTCTGCCTCTGTGAGTGTTTTGGTCCCTTTGTTGATTAAGTCCAGCAGGGACAAAGGAACCATTTTCTTGTCAGTTCTGAACTGAACCATATCTCTGATGGCCTGAGGGGTGGTATAGAATATAACTTCACCCTTTGGATTGACTACAGCTCTTTGTGATGGCTCATAGCAACTGGCACATAGATAGATGAGATCCGGGAATTGTCTAACTAGAGGCATTTTAAAAGTTGGCAGGGCAGACTCCCAGATGCCTAGGATATCTGTTCCCTCTCTGTGCTTAGCCCTGAACTCACTTAGCAGGCGAAGATGAGGGGTGCATCCTTCTCTGGAGTCTTCTGAGATCTGATAATCAAGGTCTGCCAGATCCTGCCAGTCTAGCTCTCACTGAGGAGCATTTAGAGGAGTGACATTGAGGACTTCAGGTGTTTCCATGTTTTATAGAAGTAACCTCTGAAATTCCACTTAAAACAGTGAATTTTGATGGGAACCAGGCTTACCAGGGTCGGTGCACAGCCAAGGATAATCAATGCTGGGCTCTTTGAGGAGGGTTTTTAGCAACAGAAGACCTCCCTTATCAGTTTGGGAGTTATACAAGAGTTCATGGTTGCGCGAACAGGGCAGGTTTTTTAACAGGATTTTTGCAGTGAATTGGAGGTCTCCGACGCTAAGTTTTAGCTCTAAACAGTCAAATTGGGCAGAGTTCAGTTGGTTTATCGGTGAAATTTCGAATTCAATGGCTTTTAAGGTGGTTTCTACAAAAAATTTTAAGAAAAACCAGTTGACAGGAGGACGAGGCCGAAATACCTGGTAAACAATGGTCTGAACTGAAGAATGTAGCTGGGTTTGCACGCTGGGTGCTTTGAAAATGGTTGCAGGTTGACTGGTGGCGCGGGCGTCGTAAATTACATGCAGAGAAATTCAACAGTAATTTCCAAAAAATATGAAAAAATGGTGAAAATTGGCGAAAATATGGATTTTTGGCCTTTTTGGCGCGCTTTATGGATGACGTCAGCATGACGTCATCATGAGGGCCTGGGTTGGGTGACGTGGCGGTCAACGACCGATCCACGGGGGAGGTGAGGTGGCGGCCAGGTGGACGAATGGAGAACGAGGCGGGAGGAACTGGTGGTGACGTGCACGGCAGCGGGGCGCAAACGTGGACGGGACAGGTGTCGCAATATCGGAAGCGGCCTTGTACGTTGAACGGACTGTCAGGCGATGCTCCGATGCAATCACAGAATGACGCGTGCCCCTGGTATGATGCTGGCCTGACGTAAGCATCTGACAGATATCGGAAGGTATCTGTCAGACACGTAAGGCCTTCCGATATTCATATAGGCCGTGGATCTGGCAGCGGGCGATCGGACGGTCGTCGGGCGCCCAACTTGCGCGAACGGTAGCAGCTCCTTCGATTAACGTGCGGACGTCGGGGCTGCCCGAAATGATCATCCGCCGTAGATCTGAATCCGGCGCGATCGGACGGTCATCGGGCAGGCAACCTGCACGACCTGTACTGCTCCTGGGTGGGCAATAAACAAATGTTTTTCTCTGCAGACGTGGACGGCGGGACCCTCCACGCGCTATTTGTTCCTTTTGGCAAATTTTCAATGGTTTTTTATTACAAAAATATTTCGGTCCGCCAACTTTAGAAAGAGGGTTTTTCATGCATTTTGGGCATAAATCATTGGTAAAGGCAGAAACTATAGGAAACGGGGTTTAAACAGGTTTTATGAAATATGAAAAGGCAGATAACCCCGACCTTAGGATAAAGCGGGGGGGAGGGTGATTTAACAATGTTTTCCGCCCCATTGAGTAATTTTGTGGGTTTTTTAAAGGTGTTTCAAGGTTTTTCAGGGCAAAATGGCACTTTGGGTAGGGAAACTAGTTTGAGGTGGAGCAAAAGGTGAGTCATGGGTTCTTGCCCTTGACCAGGTGTCAAATCAAGTCCCAGGAAGAGAATATTATGGCTATAGTGCCAGGGAGGGGATATTTATGCATTGTGGGGTTTATACACCATGGTGTTTATAATACTAGGGATAAAGGGGTATAGGGAGCTAAGTAATAGAGTTAGTTGTTAATATGGAGGGAGCATATGAGTGAGGGCTAGCTCAACCAAGTTTTCTTTGAAAATAACTTGAAATCAGGAGTAGATCAAAATGAAAAGATTTTTTGCACAAGAAATGTGGCTTCTTAAAGCTATAAGAATGTAAAACATTTGAATTTCTTTGCTTTGTGCAACTTGGGGAAAGGGTGTTAGTGATGAGTGACATACAGATGAAAACAAGGGAGTTAGTCAAGCTCCAGTGTGTTGCTCTTCCTGTAGATG
>APFE031197788.1:0-11353 GCA_000404065.3 Pinus taeda
ATTGAACAAGCAGACGGTAAGGAATAGGTATCCTTTGGCACTGGCTGCTGATTGCTTTGACAAGCTTGTGAAAGCCCGAGTGTTTTCTAAGCTGGACTTGAGGCATAGGCATTATCAAGCGCGAATAGCTGAAGGAGACAAGAAGAAGTTCGTGATAGTAACAAGGTATGGTAGCTTTGAGTTCCTTGTTATGCCATTCGGGTTGTGCAATGCTCCTGCTATGTTTTTCACTTTGATGAATGATGTCCTACGACCATACTTGGATTCATTCGTAGTAGTGTACTTGGATGATATAGTGGCGTACAGTGACAACATGGAGGATCATAAGAAGCACTTGGCGATGGTGTTCGAGGCACTGAGGGCAAATCAGTTGTACTTGAAGAAGTCTAAGTGTGTGTTTGCTCAGACTGAGATTCTGTTCCTTGGGCATATAGTTGGTCAAGGGTACATATGGATGGAGCCGAGCAAAGTGAAGGTGATCGAGGACTAGGTTGAACCGAAGAATTTCCATGAGATGAGGGTGTTTTTGGACATGACCAACTACCAATGGAAGTTTGTAGAGGGGTACTTCAAGGTAACATCATCACTGACAGACCTATTCAAGAAAGACAAGAGATGGAGTTGGATGGATAAATTTCAGGAGGCATTTGATGACTTGAAGAGGAGGATGGTTATAGCACCGATACTGAAGTTGTCGGACTTCAAGAGACCATTTGAGGTACACACAGATGCTTCAGATTTTTCCATAGGAGGGGTTCTTATGCAGGATGGGCATTCGATGGTGTATGAGAGTTGGAAGTTACAGGGTAGAGAACGGAGGTATCTGGTCCATGCGAAGGAGATGACTGCAATCATTCATGATCTTCATGTGTGGAGGCATTACCTAATTGAGAAGCCATTTGTTGTCAAGACAAACAACGTTGCAGCAAGTTATTTTGCATCACAACCGAAGATTTCTGCAAAGCAAGCTCATTGGCAGGACTTCTTGGTAGAATTCGACATGACTATCAAGTATAGACCGAGGAGACACAACATTGTAGCAGATGCCCTTAGCAGGAAGGGACAACTTGCAGCATTGGAAGGAGAAGACTGAGCAGCAAGGAGTAGGAGTCAAGTTCAGATTTCAGAAGAGATGCAAAATAAGCTCAAGGAAAGTGTTGAGACCAATACTCAGGCACATAATATAGTGAAGTGGATAAAGGAGGGGAACACACGAAAGTTCTTTCTCCAAGATGGACTCTTGTTCTTTGGAAACTGACTCTATGTTCCAAAGTCATTTGGACTTAGAAGGCACCTTTTGAGGGAATGCCATGACTCACCGTGGGCTGGCCACCCAGGGCAGCGTCATTCTTTGGCATTGTTGGAGAGAGGATTTTTTTGGGAGAAGATGTGGGAGGATGTAGAGGAGTATGTACATACATGCATCATTTGTCAGCAAGAAAAATTGGATACTCAGAGGCAAGGAGGTCTGTTGCAACCTTTACCGATTCCTGAGAGACCATGGATGAGTGTCTTGATGGACTTCATCACTCAGTTGCCACAGGTTCAGGGGTATAATGGGATAATGGTCGTGGTTGATCATTTTTCCAAGTATGATGTCTTTGTTCCAACAAAGATGCCTTGTGGAGCCAAGTGGACTGCAGAGTTGTTCTTTAAGATAATAGTGAAGTATTGGGGGATGCCATTAAGCATTGCGTCGGACCGAGATCTGCGATTTACAAGCAGATTTTGGACCACATTGTTCAAGTTAGACAAGACATAGTTGTTGATGAGTTCGAGTTACCATCCACAAATAGATGGACAGACCGAGAGGATCAACCCATTGCTGGAGGATTACTTGAGACATTATGTGACGGTTGATCAAAAGAATTGGCTTGAACTCTTGGATATTTCTCAGTTCAGCTACAATATTCAAAAGAGTTCTATGACAGGGTACAGTCCATTTGAGTTGGTGAATGGACAGATGCCAGTTACACCGCATATCATAGTGACAGGAGGTTTGTTAAGGAGTCCTCATGTGAAGAAGTTCATGAAGGCTTGGGATGAGACCTTGGAGTTGGCACGGTTGCGCTTGCACGAAGCTCCAAGGAGAATGAAGAAATGGGCAGATAAAGGAAGACGAGATGTACACTTTAGTGTGGGAGATATGGTGTTTCTCAAGATTACCGGAGATCAGTTTCAGCCACCTAAGGGGACTGCTAGCAAACTGACAAGGAAGTATGAGGGACCATTCTAGGTGAAGAAGAGAGTGGGGGAAGTTGCTTATGAGTTGGAGCTTCCACACCATATGCACATGAAGCATCCAGTTTTTCACATGAGTCAGTTGAAGAGATGCAGACTTAATGTTGATCATCCAGAGAGAGCTGAACCACCGAGAGGACCAACTGGGATTGTTGACAAGCCGAACCTAGAGTTGGAAAATATTCTAAGTTTCCGAATTACAAGACTTGGTTGCACATGAAACGAGAATTTCTTGTCAGATGGAAGAATGCACCAAAGAAAGACAGCTGGGAGATGGAGGACTCACTTTGGAGATGGAAGCGAAAGATTGCGAAGTATGACAGGAAGCTACTGCGTAAAGCTGGATTGTTAGGGACGACAATGCCTTCGGGTGGGGGAGGATGTAACACCCTACGGCTGGCAAGTCGCTCGGGCGTGCCCACCCACGAAACAAAGTAGTGAAAACGCTTGAGCTAGAGACGACCGAGGGCAAGATAGCAAATGTGGACGAGTCGGTTGCCTTGTTGATACACGGGCAAGTTGGGGAGCTTGCATCGTGGGCCGACTACACAAGTTAGTGAATTCGGGCGAAGTGTGGTGGGGCGGTCCCGTGCCATGGGCGGGCTGACCAAAACTTAAGGCAAAGTTTCATAATAAAGGCAGGTCGGTTGAAGGATGAATGGAGGGTCGGTCGGGTGGCATGACCCCCGTTCCCTATTGTATATATTAGTGGATGAAACATGGCGATGGGAGGCAATTTAGACATCAAACTCACTCATCAAGAAGTGTGAAGTATGGTAGGGAACTAACTCATCAAGGATATGCACCCGCTAGCTGGGTAGCTCTACACGAAGATGTGCACAAAGTTTGGTGACGGGTCGTAGTGCGAGTGGAGAGTGCACGAAGGTAGCCACCCGCCGTTCAAAGGCAACTGCGGGTGAAGGGTGCATGTGGGTGCCCGCCCGCCAGTCATACATGAGTTCGGTTGTAAATTTGGTGAAGGGCTGTGTGAGGGCGCGCCCGCCCAACTCAGGCAAGGAACTTGTGTCGGTTGAAACGTAGGGTGCGACCACCGTGCAAGGAGTGCATGAGGTGGGCACCCGACAGGGGTAAAACGCTGGTGGAGCTTCGCTCCCGATCATTTGTAAAATCTTCAAATACATAATAAAATATTCTTATTGCATATGAATGGTGTTCCTTCTGCTATTTTATGAATGTTATGATAATGTTATAATATTAATGGATTCTGCACATTGATGTTGTTAATGAATGAAGATGAATGTTAAGGCGTAGTTCGCAAAGTAACTACTTAGGCGATGCCCCACCTCTGCCAATTAACGAAAAAAGAATTGAAGGCGTAACAGACGAAGTAGGCTCAAGCCTACCAAAATAATCTTGTATTTTATTAAAAATCTTTAAAGATTTAGGAGTGAGTGGGAAAACCAATTGAAATTTTTTTAGCTTTTTTATTATTCTTAATATTTTTATTAGCATTATGCAACTAACATTGTCAAACTATATAAATATATATAAATATAGACCCATTATGAAGTTGATCACGAAGACAGAGCTCAAATGGATTGCCTACCCTCACTCATTGGGTGGGCAGCCCAAGCGCACCCCAATAATCTTGTATTTTATTAAAAATGCCTAACAAGATTTAGGAGTTTCAATGGGAAAACCAAATGAAATATGCTTTTTTTATTAGTCTTATTTTTTTTTCTTACTTTTTCTTTTCCCTTGATTATATTTCAGCATATTTTCTTTTAATGATTTTTTTTTTCCTTTTATTTTTTTCTATTTTGTTCAGACATACAACTTTAATTCATTTTACTAATAAAATAGTATAAAATTAAAATTTTAAATAATTATAAGGAAAACTAATAAAAAAAAAAAAAATTAATTACATCTAAGTATTACCATTAACAAAAATAAACAATATTTAATAATCAATATATAACTAATACAAAGTTAATATAGTACAAGCTAATAGAAATTAAGAAATGAATTGTTATATTAATTACTTCACACAAAACTAATAACATAGTTAGATATTAAAATCTCGAAATTCTATATATAAAAATTAAACTGATTATCTTCAATACTATTAACATTTTCCTATTTAAGGAAAAGAATAATAAGCAAGTACACTTCTATCAGACTATTAGATAAGTAATCAGACTTTTAAAATATTACTAAACCAAGAGGAACTTCTAAAATATTAATAAATCACAGGGAAGACTATTAGATAAGTAATCACACTTCTAAAATATTACTAAATCAAGCGGAAGTTTATCCGCAATCACGCAGAAGATTGCCCGCGGATTCGAAGGTGAATACTTGGAATTGGTTATCACTAAATATCTTAGCGGATTATGTCGTATCAAGAATTTAAGATTTTCCGATCTTGAGATGAATCTGAAGATATCTAAATCCGGATATTTCTAATTTTAGAAAGCTGATTTTTAGCAATCTTGAGATGAATCTGAGGATATCTAAATCTGGAGATTTCTAATTTTAGAAAGCTGATCTCGCCACAACTCTAGATGATGCCTATCTGAAATAGCAATTAATTAATTCCCCAATCAAAGGTGCACTAACAGCTACCCACTTTTAATGATATATATCGGTTTTTCGACAGAATAAATGAAGTAAAGAATTAGGATTATTATTTAAGATTATTAGTATTTTTATTAATTTTTAGTTTCTATCTAGTATGGTCTATAAAAATAATAATTTTAATTATTTGCTAGGGTAAATAGAATAAAGTAGATAAAAAGAAGAGTTAGAGGTAATATTAGATGTTAATGTATCACTAATTATGTAGCTCATGAGAGCTTGTTCTTATTTTAGTAAAGTTAGATTTTTTTTTCATTGGTTAAAATCGATATATTTTTTATTTTGTGTCTTTTGAGTTGGTCAAAATCAATAGATACTTTTGATCTTCTAGATTAGAGTTGATTATCTCATTATAATATCTTAACTTTCTTTTAAATTCTAGTTCTTTTTTGAGTTGTCTTTAATGCGACTTTTTGGAAGCGCTTTTCCACTGGGCTTTTCAGGTTTAATTTCTCTTCGGGTTTAATTTCTCTCACATCTAGCAGAATTTTATTGAAATCACAAGTTTGACTAGTAACTCACAATCAAACTGCCTTAGGGGTTTTTCATAGTGTTGAATCCATATATACACTCAAAAAACGAGTTTAAATAACACAAATCAAAATTTCACCTCAAAGTTTTTCTCTCAAATCCAGCAGAATTTTATTGAAATCACAAGTTTGACTGGTAATTCACAATCAAAGTGCCTCAGGGATTTTTGAGGGTGTTGAATCCATATATACACTCAAAAAACAAGTTCAAATCACAAGTTTGACCGGTAACTCACAATCAAAGTGCCTTAGGGTTTTTTCAGGGTGTTGAATCCATATATACACTCAAAAAACAAGTTCAAATAACACAAATCAAAATTTCACCTCAAAGTGGAAAATCCAAAAAGTCTCAATAACGACAACTCAAGATTTCACCTTGAATTTTTCCACCAGATTCCCCAACGGAAAATCCAAAAAATCTCACTAAAGACAACTCTATTCTTTATCACACTACAACTTTGAATATAATAATGATTTACACAAGCCTTTTTAAGCTATTGGTGCTATCTGTTTTGGGTTGAGTTTAAAACAATTTTATAGAGCCTCCTGCCATCCATGTTGCTTAATTTTTTCTAGTAAATTAAATACATAATCATAGAGATGCTCAAGACAAGAAAGCCTCACTTCTATGAGGATAGGATGGGGTAAACTACCACCTTTAATTTTGAGATTATAAGATATAAAATTATTTTGGGGTTTTTTAAATCTTTCTCCAAGATTCTCTAGAGATACCACATCTTGAAACATCATATCCATAAAAGATAGTAGGAGGGATGATAGTCCCAATGAGGAGCTTTTCTTATCTCATAGTCAAATGTTTACTCATTTACAATGTTTTTCAAGCTCATAATAACCTTTCCACCCTCCATTTATCCTTTTCTTAATGTTATAGTTCTTATTGACCTTTTGGTGAAGATTGACTTTGAGATATTTATATGAAGATACTTCCTCCAAGTCATTCTTGTCCTAAATGAAAGTATTGTAAGTGATACTTCCCTGATGATTCATTGTTTATGAAGGTCATAGGAACTCCTTCTTATATCATCGACATAAAGAATAAGAATGATGACCATACTAACAAGAGTTGGCTAAGACAACATGTATCTAAACAATCTTCTAATGCGTCAATGTGTATGTCAAAAAGAGTAGGGAACAAGGGACAACCTTCATTTTTTTTGTGAACAATGTTTCATTAATCAAAGGAAAATTACATGTAGCTTGGCTTTTCAAAGTCCAAAAAATTTCGCTTATCATAAAAGGACTACAAAATTTGCCCTCTCATCCAAAGATACTAGGAAATATATTAATAAAAAATAAAGTATCAAAAACTAACAATAATATTAATTACAACAAAGAATATACTTATTTTCTTAAGATTCATGATGGAAAATTTAGGGTTTTCTGGGTTGAGAAGAAGGAAATATTTTTTATATTGGAATGACTTTCTTTAACTTGACTAACTTTTCTCCATCTTTTGGGAGCAAGGCCTTAGTTCTCTTGCGCCTTTTTTTTTTTTGACCTCCTTAACCATCTTTGGGGGATTTTTGAAGAATTGTGTATGCTATCCTAAATAATGATTTGAAGAACTCAAACTAGATAGAGTGTTATATGTTTGATGGCTTGTCATGAATTCATGAATTATGGATCTTTATTGATGTGGGCCTTTTCTCTTGGGTCAAAAAGGAGGAAATGCCACTGATATTGGCATGACTTTCCCTAATTTAACTAGCTTTTCTCCATCTTCTTGGACCAAGGCCTTAATACACTCTCACCCTTTTTTTCTTTCCTCCTTGACCATCTTAGGGGGAATCTTTGAAAGATTGCATATGCTCTCCTAAATGGGGATTTGAAGAAATTGAAATAGATTGAGTGTTATTTGTTTGATGGTTTGGCATGGATTGCAAATATTTATTGAGGCAAGCCTTTGTCAAAGAAATCATGCATGTAACAACTAGATTTATATATTTTAGGAGTTCTTCAACCTCATCCTCTTTCATTATTGAGCTAGTTGGCTTCTTTGGCAAATAATTTTGCATATTGCCTTCTAGATTCTTTTTCTCAAGCTATGTTAGGAGTGACAAAGACTTCAGAATATATGCAACAGCTGAGTATAGGTTGTTTGATTAACTTCTTGCATTCAAGTCTCATCCGAAGAGGAGACGAACATGAACATTTTTCCATATTTGAGATTCTACCCAAAATTGATATCAAGGTCTCAAATTCCTTGTCTTTTAGGGGAATTTTCCAAAATCCTCTTGCTCTTTATGAGTTGATTGATCCATTGGTAAATCCTTTGCAATTAGAGCACAATATGTAAAATGACGCCCATGTTCAGGACAACACTTGCATCTAAATGGTACATTTTCATAATCCAATGTTTGTTTCAAAAGATTATCCTGATAATAAATGTCTATTGAAGGTGGAAGTGGAAGATGAATATTTATATAGACAAACATCTTTGCATGGGATGGGTATCTCCCTCTCTTAGTTGCCTCAGAAACGTTGACAAAGCTACCAATGACATTGTCAATGCCTTTAAGGATGTCTTTCTCCCATTATTTTTTTGGAAGAGAAAAGAGTTGAACCCATATCAGGGCAACAGGAAAGTCTTCCTTCTTAGGATTACATTTCTCTTTCTAAAATTGCATGAAGAGCCTGGCATTATTGAAAAATTAAGGCCCTCTTTTAAAAACCCTCATTCTATCTTCCAATCTATAAAAAATTATTGTGAAGAACCCTTGTGCTCCTAACTCTAGATTTATTTGTCCTTTGAGATTCCATTTATTTTGGATCCAACAGATTACATACATTTCAAAGGACCATAATCCGATGAACTTGCAGACCATGGGATTACCCTACATTTCTTCAATCTTGTTAGATCTAACCTCATATTTTGGACCTTGCACTGCTTTTGGAAGGAAATGCCTTTGAATTTTTTTTTGCCAGAATGGTCCAAGCAATGGTTTCTCTGAGTGGCCAAAATTTGCATTACCTCTAGCCAAGATTCCATTTATTTTGGATCCAATTGATTACATACATTTCATAGGGCCATAATCCAATGAACTTGTAAACCATAGGATTATCCTACATTTCTTCTGTTAGATCCAATCTTATATTTGTTATCTTGCACTACTTTTGGAAGGCAATGCCCTTGACTTTTGATTTTGTAAGAATGGTCCAAGCAATGGTTTCTTTGAGTGCCCAAAATGTGCATTACCTTTAGAAGTTTTGGAAAGGACTTGAATGATGAGGAGTTTGGGAGGGATTGTCGATTGACCCCCCATTCTATGAACTCTTGAGACAATATGATTGGAGGGTATCGATCCCTCTCTTGCAAAACTAATCATGAACAACTATACAAAAATAAGCCTAGTAAAAAATGACCATTATATATATATATATTATAATTTAATAATAGACTTTTGATAAAAATGCGACACAATTTACATATGACTGTGAAATAGATTTTGAATATATAAATAAATTCATCACCCCAGAAATTTCAAAAATTTTAAAAATCAAATTAAACAACATAAAATCAAATTTTTTAAAATCTCTATTATATTTAGGTTGGGTTAAAATTAGGTTAAAAAAAGACATTTCAAATTATAATGATAACGTATTGAATATTAATTTTCGGGAAACAAATAAATAAGACTTTATAAAAACGCAATAAAATCTTTAACACGAATTAAAAATGACGCCGTGAATGCGGAGTAAAACCGTCACATGGCTACCAAAAGAATCGAACGACGATTTACAGAAAACGCCGTGAAAGCGACACCGTTCCCGCATGCCCCGCAAACGGAATCGGACTAAAACTATGGGAAAGCAAACCGATAATACCGTAATTGCGGATAACGCAATGCCTTTTACGCATCCCAAGCAAACGTGATCGTTAAAAACCGCAATTGTGGGTCATGAAAATGTCTGGTAAACTAAGCGTTTTCCTCGTTGAGATGCCCCATATTAAAATAAAATTTAATTAACTATAATTATTATTTTTAATATTTCGAGAAATTAAAAATGACCATATAAAATTTTAAACACAAATTTAAAACCAAACATTTTTGTGAACACCTATATAGGATAGGATGTAATCTATGTATATGTATGATGCTTAAGCATTGCATCTTATATTCATGTTTTGTACCTTACCCTAATCATGCATCATAGCAAGAGTTATGTTCAGTCTGGATTTTATTATAAAAGAAAAAATTATAATAAGTCCAAATGTGATATTGATGGTTCTCTTTAACTATCAAGTCATGTGAAAATGCATAAAAGAGTGAGATGCTAGAGCATAATCCATAATGCATAAATTTGATAATAGTAAAAAATATGTTACTTTCTCTCTAGTTTTCTTAAGAATCACACTAACTTCAAAAATGTTTTTTCTGAGCATCAATTCTACAAAGAATATGCCTCCTTGATCATGGGCTTGGGATGATATGCCTCCTTATCATGGGCTTGGGATGACACAAGGGGAAGAGAGTTATGGAGTATTCACAAAATATTTGCAAATCATCACTACATTGATGCCAATGTTTGTTGTAAACAAGAATAAGAAGGTGATTATTTTGCGAAAAAAAGAATAAATTGAATAGAATTACCATTTCCATTGTAGTAATTCCCATTTTAAGTTGTGTGATATTGAGAAGGTTCATTTCGTGCAAGCTCATATCTAAACACAATCAAGAACATACAAGGTATAAATTTTTACCAAGCTTAATAATGTTTTTAATCCCAACTATACCGATTAAATTGTTTTATGTAAAACATAGAAAACCTATGCATTATCTTTACGATGAATTAGGCCAAACTTGTATGATATTGATGGATTATTCAAAGATTTATATTCAATTCTTAGTAACAAGTTTTGTTCTCATTTCTATATTACTAGAGGGCATTCTATAAATTACATATTGAATAGTTCAAAGGCCCATTTGATATGCTAAAACATTAATCATGACTAGATACCGAAATAATAGCAATTCCATGATTTTAATAGAATTACACATACATGCGTATAAGCAAATGCAATAAAATAGTTAAGAATCAACATGTTCAATATTATTAGTCAGATGGTATGTGTAACTATGAAGACATAGATATTGTGCAAGGTGTATTACTTTCTTTTTAAAATTGGCAATCAACAACTCATTTCTAATTAACCTTACTAATAATCTCCTAATTTCAATACAATTTACATCCATAACCTATGAATAATTATTTTGGGTTTTTATAAATCCTTAACTAGAGGTAAAGATAACAAAGGAAAAGGATTGATGATGAGTGTTGGAGGCAAATATAACAAATAAAATGGCATTATTACGAGTGTCGATTCAAGAACTTGAAGTACATAAACTAAATGTGAGGCAAATTTTGACATTGACAATAACTGAGAATGCTCATAACATATGAATTCCAAAGGGGATTAATAAAGACAAGGTGTTTAAGTTTCTTTTGGAAGATCTAATTAAGTGAATGAAATAGTGTAACACCAATATGGTGGTAAGATATTCATCTAGATGTGAGTTACGTGACAAATTTACTATTTGTAGAAGGGGACACCATATCAAGGAATAACTAATAGCTAACTATAATAGACAAGTTCTTAGTTCTTAGATACCAAATGAAAATATTATGTGATGTACCAATGGTCATTAATCAATCAAACAACAGAAATGAGGATATTGATCAATTATTGAAAATCAAACCCTTTTTTTGACATTTTAAGATATTTTTTGTCATTAGTTTCAAATTTTTATATTATTTTTTAAGGGTTCTTTTTTACTCACCCTTCTAAAGTGGGTTTGAATCCTTTGGAGGGGCTAAGAGGGGTTCAATTTTAACAAGTGGTTGGGAAGAATGATTATTATCCTCCCCATTGAGATTAAATACCACAAATAGATTTTTAAACCTTATTATTGACTAGCTTTACATTTTACTTAAAAATAAAGATAAATCACATATAAATAAGA
>APFE031197804.1:9378-95340 GCA_000404065.3 Pinus taeda
AGCTCTGATACCAAATGTAGGTTTTAACCCCGTACAGAAATTACCTGCATACAAATTCTAAATCACAGAAAAATAAACAATGTGAGAGCATAACACATAAAAAACACATATGCACAGAGATTTCCCCTGGATCCCAAAACCGTGACTACCAGCTTGATTTTTCCATTATATTCCTTTCAATGTTACGATACATATTTATACATGCCGAAGCATCCAATACCATGGACTGAAAAACCATCACGTCCAATACCATGGACCAAAAAACCATCGATCCAATACCATGGACCGAAAACCATCGCGTCCAAAAAACATGTGCGAAAATCATGCACAAAACCATAGGTGGGTCCGCCCAACCTAACATAGGGTCCAAAACCAAAATTTTCCGGGGGCGCTGCCCCGGACCCCATAAAGTGGGGTTACGGGTACCCCTCAAACCCCCTGTTAACTATGTGGAAAGAATATCACACAACCCAACAAAGTTGGTAGCCAAACTATCAAATTATCTAGTTGAAGTCACCTTAATTTAAATCATAGATTCCTAAAATTTACAACAAGCTTAACAAACTCAATTAATGACCTAGGAATTCATCTAACATCCATTAATGATCTTGATTGTTTAATAATAAATCCCTGACGGGATGTTTATAAAACATCATTATTTTCATTTTTTATAGTGGGAATAAAACAATTTCTTTGATGATAGGACTATTATCATTAACTTCTTTTAAGCCAAATTATGTTTAATAATTTGGGAAAATAACATCAATGTATGATGAGAAAACCACATATAATGACATAAAGTATTAGTGAGATTTAAGAGCTATCACTCAACTATGTACTATTTTGTTACATAAGAGTGTTGTGGAGGAGCTTTGTATTACTAGTTTCTATGTTGTTTAATTGAATTTAGGAAAACTATTCACATAATAGCCAAGAATAACCCTTGCGATAGATTAGAAGACCTAAAATCTCCTTTTGACATAGGATTTGTTGTATATAGAGTTGCACTACAATGTTATTTCTTAGCTTAGGAAGATTAATAGATGATTGGAGAAAAATAACTGCAATATAGGAGCTATCCAATGTTTTCTATTTTCCATGAACTTTTTCAACATTCACAATGACAAGATAGAGGGTTATTTGGTAGATGCAAGGTATGTCAACCCATGTCTATCCATAATAGTAATAATCCCTCCTATTTACACTAACTCTAATGTTGATATAGTGATTCCATATGATCTAAAAGTATAATGAAAAATTATTAGAGATTTATACTCTAGTATGGGTATTAGTATTAATACTATCACAACAAATGTTATGATATTTAAATTCAAAAATATAACTTACTCTAATTCCATCTATTAGAAAAGACATTTGGAGGAAGTGATCTTCTACAAATATCTTCGAATCGATCTTCATTGTAAGATTAGCTAGAGCTATAGCACTGAAAATGATAAATGAACAATGGAAATCTTATTATGGACTTGAAAGCTATCGTAAATCAACCGACCTTTGCATATCAAATAAGAAAAAATTTATCTTTGTTGCTCTTTCCACTCTTCTTATCTTATATGGCTGTGGAGTTTGGAGCCAAAATATCTATAAAGAATTGTGTAGATAAAGAGAGGAAATTCTAAAGAGTTTTATTACAATGATAGGTGTGTATATTTTTGAATTGGAAGGGAGATTCTAGATTGAGAAATAATGATATGTTTAATCATAACCCTCCCATTCCATCCTCATTGTACAATTTTATACTTGCATGAGGGTAAAACAACTCCAAACATGGGAAACCACTTCTCTAATAAAGTTGAAATCAGTAATGATTATTTTGTCTAATTATTTAGGGTAAATCTTTGGCGATTGCACAATGAAATCCTTTTCATATCTTTACAATTGAGGGAGAGACAAAATAGTTGATGAAGTAGAAAGTGACAACAACATTCCAACGATTACCTCGTGAGAAAGGATAGTATGATTTGTGAGACTAGTGAGACACATTATTATTAGGATATTGTAAAACTTTAGTATATGCAAAATTAGAGCACCTTTTTCCAAGTGTTTATGTAAAAATTATTTTAATCTTGATTAATCATGTGGACAAATATGCCAAGGTATTTATAGTATGTTTCTTTACTATTACTATTTCTTTTAAATTAAATTTATAATAAAATATTCTATGGAGCATAGACTAGATGATGATAGTGTGTTCTATGAAGGTTGTTGTGTGAAGATCACTGGTTTGAAACTCTATGGATAAAAGTCCAGCCATTCTAGGGATTGTTGTGGCACGGGATTAGTGTGATCCTCGAGTGATTTTGACAACTTCGATGCCCTTAGGTCCAACTACTCAAGCCACAAGTTAGGGTGGTCTTGAAACCTACATTATCTAACAAACAAAATAAAAATTATAATAAAATAAATAAATAAAAATATCCGAGTTTAATCTTTTGATTTATTACTAAGGTTTTGCTAAATTAATTTACAATAAATATTTCTTAAAAATCTATTTTTTAAACATATATATTTATATATTTATATACCTTAAAAAAAATTAATATTTATATAAGTTAAATAATTAATTTATAAGAAATTTTTCATATTATCAAATGTGATGATATTTTGTAGGTATACTATTAAGAGATGAATAGTGTAAAATTTTTTATTACAAGTGAAATCACTAAAACAAATAAGACTAAAAACACATTATTACAAGTTACACTAAAATAAAAACAAACCTCCAATTTCTGGATGAATTTCAAGATAAAACATCACATTGCACAGTTCTTAAAACTTTGTGATTCATAAAAATATTAAAATAATTGAAAATGAACCACACTTTTTTTATATGCTATTTTATACACCACATTAAAACCATAAAACCATAGTTTCAAAACATTTATTAAAATAGTCTTCTTATTCAGTTTTTAATTTATAAAGCCCATAACAATTTAAAAATTCATATTTCAACCTGATTTAAATAAATAAATCAAATATTTAGATGAATTAAATTAAATTAACCCATCTTTACATTTTGGTATTTTATATATATGAATTTTAGCCGTCTCTTCTATCATCATCCTAGTCATTTTATTTCTGCACCTAAATAAAAGAATGTAATAATATACTTTTAAAATTAAATACATAAAATCGACGACACTTTGCGTACACTCCCTCACCCTTACCAAAACAAATTATTATTATAAGCAAGAACCACACATTCAAGACGATTTATTTTCTTTTGGTAGTGCTTTGCTGGGACCCATACTCAATATTAGTTCATTATGTCGATGTTCTACTCAATCTCATGTAACACTGTATTGCCTTGGTTCAGTGGGACGTCAATAAATCTTATGCTATTGGGCTATAAATGAATAGGGAGTGTATATGCTCACTCTTTGATTTCGGCCTTAACAAAATTGAATGATAGACATATACACGTACCATTCATTTATTACCTGATGACATGGGAAATATGGCTTGCCAGTTCAATGTCCACAACCCTCATTTGCTTGAGTTCAACTATTTATGTTTTGTTGGCGCAATGATTACCATAATTCAAGAAACAAATAGGTACATGCTAAACATAATTAGTTGCTTTTAATCTAGAATGACATAAAATGAAACCAATATGCAAATAATACATGCATTAACATCTTTACAGTTTTAAATAAATATCATTAAACTGCAGAGATATTGGGGAATCATTATGGCCAATGAGATGTGCTTTTTATTATTATTATACATATATATAGATAGAGGGGACGACGGTATTCATTTTTATGGATGCATATTTAGGGGATATTGTGTTCCTAATAAAAGCAATATCACGTCAATTTTCGGCTTCAAATAAATTATAATGGTATAATCTAAGTTATTTATAATAATTATAATAATTCATAATGCTATACATAAAAAATAATGATTATTAATTATATTAATGATACCAACAACGATTAATTATATTAAAACTATACATGGTTAATGTTTTTTATTTATGTTTTTTTAAATATTAATTAATTTAAAGTTAAGTTATTGAAAATTAATGGTTGACAAATTAATTGAATTACGTAATAGTTTAATTAGTGTAATTAGTAAGCTCAACTATAAAGAAAATAATGTTTTATTTATTTATATGCTATTTAGGTTAATATGATTTTAATGTGGTTATGTGTTAATATTTACATTTTACTAATTTATTTATTCATTAAAAGATAAAGAGAGATATTCATATTTGAGATGTTATAGTTAAGAATGTTGGCAAAACTACATTGCCTTATTAGAGGAAACCAGCTTCTACTGATCTCAGTGTCACCATCACTGTTAAGATTATGTGGATGTTTCATAATCTCAAGAGCTTCCCTAATTTTCCTCTTTCGATAGTGTTCTTCTCTAGCGATAATTCTGATGCTTTCTAAGAAGGCATGATGTAATGTCCCGCGGTTCTGCTCGAAGTGTGACCACGTTTGGCGACGAGCGACCGTGGGCGAGCGACTGGTTGGAGGGCAAGTTGCGGTTGTGCGATGTTCATGCGATGAAGTGAGGAGAGCGTTGGTTTATATACACCTTGGAGCGTTGAACGATTTGGTTTGAGGCCGACTTACAATGGAAGCAAAGCCGACATATGTTGTGGGCGTTTGGCAATGAAGTAAGGGGTGTGCACAAGCGTCGAGTAAGTCAACCGGGTGCCAGACTTAGCCCCCACGCTTGGTATATATTGTGGAAATGTTGGAGCATTTTAGCATCACATTCAATCATCACATCTTTGCACAAGAAGTAGAAGTGCATAGTTCTAGTGCGCAAGACAAGAAGGTGAAGGCGCAAGCCTCATGCGCCCATCCTTGGGCTAGTCGCATGGTGGAAGGTTGCAATTGGTGTTGGGTGAAGGTGCGGGCAAGGTGCGCCCGGCGATTGGGTGAGGCGTGCACGGTGAACGTGTAGCGCCCGTTTGTGCTAAGTCTTGGTGTGGGTGCCTTGGTGGCTCGGGTGAGCGCCCGCCCATCGTGCAAGTGTGCACAAAGGTGAACAAAGGAAGGCAACCGAGTTTGCCTTGATTGTAAAATTAACGAAGTATGAAACTTGGGCTTTCCAAGTATACTTGTGCATTGTAAACTCTTGTATAATATATTATTGGGCAGACTCATTGTTCAGGGAGTTGCCCCTCCCTTTATACTATGCAATTGTGTTCATCGTTTATAATTGTTGTTGATAATGAATGTGTATGGGTGTTCATTGGTATAAAGGATAAAGAATAATACTTGGTTGAGAATCACAAGCTAAGCAGGAATAAGTGGTTAGGCGTAGTCCATGAGCACAAGTATTGGTGAAAAGAAAGTGTTCAGTGGTGCCACACCTCTCCAAGAGCGGTTGAAAGACTACCGCTAGCCTCGACGCGTGACAGTTGGTATCAGAGCTGGTGAACAGGTTCAGGTGTTGAAGCATTGAAGCTGATACACAACTTGACAGTTGGTATTAGAACTGGCTGATGACTAGGTTGATGAAGAAGTGCAGATCCCACTATATTATCATGAGTTAGTATCAGAGCTCGGTTGGAGCTGGTGTTAGAGCAAGGTTGCTCGTGACGAAGTGTAGGTGTGGGTACACTTGGAAGAAGTGACTATGGTGACAGGTACTTGCAGAGGAAAGAAGTTGGTGAAACACTTCCTGATAAGTGTTGCATCAAGGACTTGGGTTGCAGGTGAAGCTGTTGTATGGTTGAGACTAGATTGCAAAGAAGGAAGAGGCTATTAGCAATGGCCGAATCACAGATTGGGTCTACTCATGGTCCAAATGACACTACTCTTGGGTTTATTGAAAAAGTGTTGGAGAAAGTGGAGGACTTGGAGGCTTACTGGAATAAGAAGATTGACTTGGTCGTGAAAGAGTAAGAGGCAACTTTGAAGATGAAGCAAGAGCTTGAGGAACTCCGAACTCAACACGGGTACACTGATCTTATGTGTACACAACTTGAAGTAAGGGTCAAGGAGGTTGAAGAAGTAAGGGACTAGGGTCTTGCAGAGATCATGGACTTGAAGAAATCTCTTGATGAAGCTAGAGATGAGATCGCAGTGTTGAAGAAGGCCGTGAGGCATAACTCAGGTGGAGGAGTGCCTCATGTGAAAGTCAAGGAACCAGAATCTTTCGATGGTACAACGACTGCAAAGACTCTTGGCAAATTTCTATGGGACATGGAGCAATACATGGAACGGTTGGGTCTATCTGATGATGAGACGAAGGTCAAGGTAGCTTCTCAGTTCTTGACAAAGGATTCTAAGATGTGGTGGCGAAGGCGGATAGACCAGATTGCCAGTGGCAGTGCTAGTGACATCACTTCGTGGGATGAGATGAAAGGAGCTTTGTAGGCCCATTTCAGTCCTCAAGATGAAACATGGGAAGCAAGGATGAAGATAAAATTCAAAAAGCAGATAGGGAACCTTCAGACATATCAGTGGGAGTTTGCAAGTGCGGTCCTAGAACTTCTTGACATGGCGGAGAGGGACAAGGTGTTCAATTTCATTATCGGGTTGAAGCCTTGGGCACGCAATGAAGTGAAGAGGCAGAGGATTAGAACACTTGAGGAAGCTTTTGCTGCTGTGGACAGGTTAGTGGAGCATTATGATGAGACTTCTGATGGTAGGAAGAAGAAGTCTGACAAACCGAAAAATAAGAAGAAAGAAGATGCTTCGAAATCAGATGACAGTTTGAAGACGAAGAAAGTCTTGAAGTGTTGGATATGTGCTGGACCACATACGGTGAAGCATTTCCCTTCTAAACCTAAAGTGGCTGCAATTGCACAATCTAATGCGAAGAAAGAAGAAGCTTCTGTGGGGATGATGCAGATACTTAGTGCTGTTGCTGCTACAGAGGTGATCTCTTGGAAGGATCCTGAGAGGAATAAGTTGGAGTATGTTCGGATGAAAGTTGGAGATGATGATATACTCACTATGGTGGATAGTGGGGCTTCTCACAACTTCATGGGAGAAGATATTGCAAGAAGGATTGGGCTGAAATTTGTATTGATCAAGGCACAAACAAAGATAGTGAATTCTCCTCCAGATGAAGTTCTTGGTGTAGCTGAAAAGGTGGACACAACACTTGGTGAGTGGACAGGGAAGGTTGACTTCACTATAGTGCGGATAGATGACTATGAGGCTGTGCTGGGGATGGAATTTATGAAACAGTTTGATGCCATTATTGTTCCACATTTGAAGAAGCTGTACATTTACCATGGAAGGGAAGATATACCCATTGGTGTGCCTACCATTGGAGTAACAAGGCCTGATTGTAAGTTAGCAGTGATGAAAATAAAGGACGAGAAGCGGATGGATGACATGAGTAAGCGATTGTCCATGGTTGAGACAAAGCTTACCGATCAGTCATTGGTCATCAGGACACTTTCAGATAGTATCTTGGATTCGTCAAGAAGGCTAGAAGTGGTTGAAGATGATGATGATGATGATGAGGCATATGTGAGGCCGAATGTTCAAGAGGGGGATCAGGTCACTTATCTACAGAGGATGGAAATTGAGGATCCTAACAAGTGGATTGAGCTGATTAGTGAGGGTAAGCCTTCATGCTCTACTCCCTCCACATCTTCTTAGATGGATAAGAAGATGGGGCTCATTGTAAGCTGCTCACGGCAGTGAGTCCTTTAAAACAGGTTGAGCAGGTATGACAGATGGTGTAGGGATGGCTTGGCATCAAGCATCATGACATGTTTTAGATGGGATGGAGTTTCCATCGACCTGAGCATGGTGAGATTCTTGGTGAGTCTGAGATGTGGCAGAATTTGAGACAGACTGGTGAAGGCATAAGGAGGAACATTCTTATGATTTGAGCGTGACAGTTGGACTGATCACCCAACTAGTTCAAGTCATGGGGGCTTGTAGTGTACCAGAGAGATGTTGGCATCACGCAGACAAGGAGGAAAGTTCACAGGATGAGGATGACACATGGTGGAGATTGTAGTTCTACATATGTTGCAGGGATGTTGCAGTATGTGGAGGAGTTGACATCATGAACCGAGGATGAGACAGACATTCGTTTTGATCTTGGTGGATGGATACCACGATGGTATGTTGTCGAGGATGACAATGACTTCAGGTGGAGGAGGATGTAACATCCTGCGGTTCTGCCCGAAGTGCGACCGCATTTGGCGACGAGCGACCGTGGGCGAGCGACCAGCTGGAGGCCGAGCTGCGGTTGTATGACAGTCATGCAATGAAGTGTGCGACGAACATATGTAAAAATATGAGGAGAGTGTTGGTTTATATACACCTTGGAGTGTTGAACGATTTGGCTTGAGGCTGACTTATGGTGGAAGAAAAGTCGACATGTGTTATGAGCGTTCAGCAATGAAGTAAGGGGTGTGCACAAGCGTTGGGCAAGTCGGTTGGGTGCTAGACTTAGCCCCCACGCTTGGTATATATTGTGGAAACATTGGAGCATTTTAGCATCACATTCGATCATCACATCTTCGCACAAGAAGTAGAAGTTCGCAGTTCTAGTGCGCAAGACAAGAAGGTGAAGGTGCACATCTCATGCGCCCATCCTTGGGCTAGTCGCACGGTGGAAGTTTGCACTTGGTGTTGGGTGAAGGTACAGGCAAGGCGCGCCCGGTGATTGGGTGAGGCGTGCACGGTGAAAGTGTAGCACCCGTTTGTGCTAAGTCTTGGCGTGGGTGTCTTGGTGGCTCATGTGAGCGCCTGCCCATCGTGCAAGTGTGCACGAAGGTGAACGAAGGAAGGCAACCGAGTTTTCCTTGATTGTAAAATTGACTAAGTATGAAACTTGGGCTTTCCAAGTATACTTGTACATTGTAAACTGTTGTATAATATATTATTGGGTAGACTCATTGCTCAGGGAGTTGCCCCTCCATTTATACTGTGCAATTGTGTTCATCGTTTATAATTGCTGTTGATAATGAATGTGTATGGGTGTTCATTGGTATAAAGGATAAAGAATAATACTTGGTTGAGAATCACAAGCTAAGTAGGAATAAGTGGTTAGGCGTAGTCCATGAGCACAAGTATTGGTGAAAAGAAAGTGTTCGATGGTGCCACAGCTCGCCAAGAGCGGTTGAAAGACTACCGCTGGCCTGGGGGTGTGACACATGATGTTTAGCTTTTGATGAGTGATTGGCAAGGGAAGGAGTGTGTGATATTTCATTTTTAATGTCAGCTTTGTGCTCCTTCAGTCTTCTTTGCAACAAGCAACATGTTTCTCTAGTATAAATTTTACCATAACAACAATCAATTTTGTAACTCCTTTAAACTGATGTTGATCAATACTATCCTTAATAGACCTCATTCTTTGCTTGATTGTTCCTGTTTTTGTGAATTGAGTGAATATGTCTTTCTTAGCTAAAATATTTGCAATCTTATCAACAACTCCCTAAATGTAAGGGAGGTATACCTTGCCACATTATGCTCAAGGGCTTTGGGAGTTAACCTTTCCTTTATCTCTTCTTATAGCCCCCTTAATGTCCTTTTTTATAGCCTATACTTTTAAATACAAATGTTAAGTGCTTTTTCTCTTCATCCCATTGTTAAGAGTCAGATACTATAAGGGCCCTAACTAAAACAATATTAAGGACCCCAAAATTTTGGGAAGGATGATGGTATGATTCAACATGAAGATAACATTATTTATGATCATTCCTCTTGAAGAATTGATGTCTTAGCATACCATCTTTCTTCCTGCTAATAAAAACATCTAGGAATGGCATGTTTTTGTTCTCCTCTAGTTCCATGGTAAACTTCATTTTAGAAGAGATAGAGTTAAGGTGATTGAAAAGCTTATCAAGTTCTCATTTACCATGAGTCCATTTTACATTGGTGTCATCAATGAATCTATTCCACCAATTTGGCTTTAAAGGGTAGAATTCAAGGGATTCCTTCCAAAAGTACTCCAAGCATAAGTTTGCAACAATTCGTGAGAGTGGAGATGCCATTGAAACTCTAGATATTTTCTCATAATAACTTCCTTGGAAACTGGAAAACGTGGAGCACAAACATATCTTAGCAATCTTTTTTGTTTTGAGATCAATAACCTCTTTAATAACATGAATGATGTCATCTAAAGGAATTTTCATAAATAGGGAGACCACATAAGAACTTAGAAGAATGTCATCTTGATCCACCCTTTCATTTTTTATAAGATTAACAAAATCGTTCGAATATTTAATAAAAGAATCAATATTTCCAATAAGAGGTTTAAGTATCTTGGCAACATATTTTGATAATTCATAGTATCTCCCCCGGCTATGAATTAGAAAAATATGTTGCCAAGATACCTAAACTTCTTTTATGAAATAATGATTCTATTATTATATATTCCAATTATTTTTTTAATATTACAAAAAATGAAACAACAGATCAAGATGACATTCTTGTAAGTTTTGATGTCGTGACCGTATTTACCAAAAATCCTTTAGTTGAGGTTGTTCATGTTTAAAGAGGTTGTTGATATAAAAACAACAAATATTGCTAAGATATGTTTTCATTCCACATCTTTTAGGTTCCAAGGAAGTTTTTATTAGAATATATCTCGAGTAGAAATGAGATCTCCACTCTCATCAATTGTTGCGAATTTATATCTGGATTACTTTGAGAAGAAATGTCTTGAATCCTACCAATTAAAGCCAACTTGGTGGAAGAGATTCATTGATAACACCAACATAAAATGGACTCGTGGTAAGGAAAAAATTGATAAGTTTTTCAATCACCTTAATTCTATTTGTTCGGAAATAAACTTTACCATGGAATTAGAAGATAAAAAAATCATACCATTCCTAGATGACCTTATTACCAAGAAGAAGGATGGTACACTAGGACATCAAGCATTCTGGAAAAAAAAATCAAATAGAAAGTTATCTCCATGTTTAGTCATATCATCATCCTTCTCAAAATTTTGGGGTCCTTAGTACTCTTGCTCTTAGGGCCCTTAAAATATATGACTATGAACACCTAGATGAAGAGAAAAATAACTTAACTTCTATATTTAAAAGTCTAAGTTATAAATGAAAGCACATTATGATGACTATAAGAGGATTTGAAGGAAAGGTTAACTCCCAAATCCCTCAACCACAATGTGGTAAGGTATACCCTCATTATGTTCAAGGAGTCTCATAATATTGCAAATATTTTGGGTAAGAAATTCATATTCACTCAACTAACAACAATGAAAACAACCAAGAAAATAATGAGGTCTCTTAAGGATAGTATTAATCAACATCAAATTAAGGTAGTTTACTAAAATGATTCTTCTTGTGGTGAAATTTATATTGGTTGAAAAAGACACTCCTTGCAAAGAAAATTGAATGAGGACAAAGTTGACATTAAAAATCAAAGATCATGTGCTTTAGCTCTTGTCGAACATAACTCAAACTAAGCATCATGTTTTCTTAGAAAGTGCCAGGATTATCACAAGAGAAGAACACTATTGAAGGAGGAAAATTAGGAAATCCCTTGAGATTATGAAGCATCCACATAATCTCAATTGGGATGGAAATATTATGATGACTAGAAACTGGTTTCTTCTCATTAGACAATCTAGTTTTTCCAACACTTCCTCAACACACCATCTCAAGTATGGATATCTATCCTTAAATCAAATTCTTTAATTAATAAATATATTACAGTATGCACGCAAGTGCATGATGTGACGGTGAGGCGGGTTGGTTTGCACACCCCTCGGCTGCTTTCGATTCCTATAGAGCTGTATGCTGCAGCGTATGTTGATCCATGGAGACCCTGGTGATGGTGATTAAGCTTCGATGTGACGGTTGTCAGTGCTGACATGCATATGTACCAATATATGTAATAAAAAGAATACCCATAATGCTTCTAAAAAGAACTAGCCCCTCCCATTTTAAAAATAAATTATATATATATATATATATATATATATAAACACATCACTACATTAACAACATATTAAAAATTAATAACATATAAATAAATATAAAACATTAATTTCTTTATTATTAAGGCTCACTAATTACTCTATTACATAATTCAATTAATTTTCCAACCATCAATTTTCAATAATTTAACTCTAAATTAATTGGTATTCAAAAAATTTCTAAATAAAAATCATAAACATTTATATAATTTTAATTTAATATAATTAATCATTATTATAATTTTCATTTTAAAATAATTAACCTTTGTTTGTATGATTAATTATATATTAATAATTATTATTAGTTATTTGTAGGCACTATGAATTATTATAATTACTATAATGATTTATTTATAACATTATATTACTATTATATATAAATCTAATTAGTATTATTATTAATTATTAATTTAAATTATTTTGTATTTCGTTTATACTATTAATTATTTCACTATTCTTAGAATTATGTAGTTTAATTTCATATATAATAATATTAGTTTAGGTTTTTTATTTTTAGCTGACCATTTATCTTTTCTATTTTTATACTTTACTTTTATTTATTTATTATTCTTCCACATTAACTCTTCTTTCCTCGCGTATTTTTATGATGATGGATTTTATTTAAGATTTAGAACATTGAAATTTTTTACGTGGAAAATCTAAAATCTCTTTACAATTATTAGTGTTGTCAATTTGGTTGTTTTTATGAGGAAATAATTAAGGAAGTTCTATAATTCTTAATGTCTATTGATTTCTACGTGCAATAATTGGGATTTATGAATAAAGTTACTAACATTTCAAATATTAATAGGATCATAAAAAAATATAATAAAATACTTATATTTAGTACAAATAATTGAAGATAATTAATTATAGCATATAGGCTAATGTGAAAGTGATATTATACAACAATGGAACATGAACCATTGTTCCAAAAGTTATAAGGTGTTTGAAGAAAAGAGAAAAAATCTAAAATTTTAAGAAAGATATTATCATTTTAGTTTGTGTTATTTTGGACAATTAATTATGTATTTATTTTTTGTGCATGTTCTCTCGATCTAGATTGGTTGAGAACAAAATGAAATAATGCATGATATTTCTTAAATAAAATAGAGAATTTATAAAAATAAAAAATTAGGATTTGAATAATACTCTAAAAATGTTGTAAGAAATACAATGGGTTGAATTATCATGCTTATATTTGATAATAATTCCAAAATGAATGAAGAGGGGATAGTCTATAATATAAGAAACCTAACATTAATATCAAATTATGATTGATTTTGTGTTCTAATATCTATAATTTTTACTTTTCTAGAAACACGTTATTGGTGTGAAAACCATATAATTTTCCTTTTTTCTCTATTTTAGGCTTACCTTAAATTAGTAGAAAGATAATTCAGAAAACACATATATTCATGGACATTACACACCATAAACTAGGAGACATGAGTAATGACTACAAACTATGTTGAAACTTGAAGACCTGAAAGGTAGAAAAATTCACAGGAATAGTACTAAGAAGATTATAAACGACCCCTATAGTAGTCCCTGCTCCTCATCCAAAAATAGTGTTTATTTATTCAAAGTCTTGTATAATATAAGGGAAATTTGGTTCTATATTATATGAACAACTTATCCTTTATTGAGTATTCATTACTGTAGTCATTATAACATTACTAGTATAATTATCATTGATATTTCTAGTGTCCATGTTATATTCCTCCTTACATATATTGAAGAAAGGTCTAAATTATATCTAATTGCATGTTAAAGACAATGTCTAAGCACAATAAGCATGGAATGTTTACTTGAAAAATAATTGTCACTTGCAACATTGCCTATATCATAATGCCCATATTGGAGTTTTATGATCATCAGAAGAGGATGCTTAACTTTTTATTTAAGAAGAACCATAGTTCTCTTCAACCTAAAACTTATATAGAAGGAAATGTTACTTTTAATTTTCACTAAAGTTCTCTATGATATCAAGAACTTGTTATTAGATGTATTTTATCCATTCAAAAAATTCCCTATACTATCCCTAGTGGGGGTGTGACCCAGGAAGGAATGTTTTTTCAAATGTGTGTTGGCATTACAGATGTCCACTTCTCCTCATGTCATGTCATAAAATCAATTTATTGGCTTGGGGTAATAACCTCATATCTCTTCATTATAAATGCATGGCGGTTTATACAAGGTGGTAGAGGTACATTGTTATTTTTGGTGGTGGTGAGGTGGCATCCTCACCTTGTTGCTCATGTTATTAGAATGTAGTAAGGTATGTTCATTTGGGAGGATTGCGTCACTACTTTGATGAAGCTGGTAGTGGCATTCCTTCTAGTGGTAAAATGACATTATTTCATGTGATTTACTTAAGGCTCATGAATGAACTCAGTCAATGTTCGTCATTTTATTCTTGTGCATCACAATACATGGGTCAATCTTCAAATTAGTGGTTGTCTTATCTAATTCTTCCCTTCAAGAAACTTATTTTGCAGGTATTTGGTATCTGTACCCAGTCCTAGTTTGAAGTTGTTGGTATCTTGATAATTTCTTTGTGTTGTTTTAGAAAGGGGAGTTTGTATTTCAGTTTGGAAGCGTAATTTGGGTTTCAGATACATAAGAATTAGTCAAATTCTATGCCGGGCAACTGGGGTTTTAACATATCAAGGGGTAACTCTTTCTATATATTTGCATTTTGGATTCTAGTGGTCAAGTTTACCATATTTCGTAACTTTGGGGGTGATTTTGGAATCATTTTACAGTTGTCGAGTGTCAATGATGTCTATTACATTTTGGGTTTTTAGAGGTCCACATATGTAGCTTGTCAAGTTTTGCAAATCACTATTGTATTTAGGTCTTAGGTGTGGAGTCTGGGGGATGAATTTCTTATGGTTTGGTCGGGCTTTAAAGGGTATTTGTTTTGTTCTCCTATTTCTCTTGTTTGTAGTTGTTTCATCTATGGTTTTGGGGACTATTCTCTTCTCTATGCCACCATGCCTCCTCGATCTAACAATGACAAGTCATATAGGTGGCGTGAGTATTTCCAGCTCTCAACATTGTAGGTTGTTTTGTTGGGATTTTGTAGAAAGATAATTTGATTTTGTCCCTCTAGAAGTCGAAAGAGAAATTCTTCAACTAGAATTAAAGGATTTTAGGGGCCGCCCTTACTTTTCCTATTTGGAGGTAGGAGGAGAAGGCCTCAAATGGATTCTAGATCCTAGAAAGCTTATGAAATGAAGGTTGCATTCCCTACATTCTCTCTTGGTTCACTAAGAAAAGGATACTCTCTTATGCATGGTTCTAAGAGATAAGCAAGTTGATAATTGCAATTTCTTTGTAGACCAACAAGACATTAAATGTCTTCTATGTAATGTATGTTTTTGCCTTGATTATGTTTTTGCACATTTGAGTAGGGTAGGAAAATACGTGGCATGAGACTCAACTTTTGAAGAGCTTTATGATCCTCCTAGAGTCATTAATGTTCCACCTACTACTAATTCTCCTTATTATATAGTTATTCTATCTTATTAACATTTGTCTTTGTTGGTTAAGTTTTGGCTACCTTGGGCTCAATTATTATTATGGTTATTGAATCTCTTCTAGGTGTCTTGATGTTTCTTTTGGTGAATTTTGATTAGGTCTAGATGTTTTTTGCGATGTGTGATGGATTTGTATCGCCCATGGGATGTTGTGGTGTGCCCTCTAGCATATTGGAAGGGCCTCAATATAGTCAATAATGAAAATTGCACATCAAACACACTGCTTGGTTCCTAGGTTAGTTAATCGGTGGCAAACGACTTCTTTACTTTGTTCTACAAGTTTTTAGTCATTTTCTAGAGGAGAATGTATTCTTTCATGTTGGGTATTTTTTTCACATGTCTGATGGTTTTATGAAACATTTGGGGTGCAAAATGTTTCTTTACTAATAACAAAATCTTGACCTCAGGGATATTCTGGTCTTGTACTACTTAAGCTTCAAGTCGTAATGGGTAGGAATTGTGTTTATGTTGTTATAAATGGCTGGAGATTTATCCTACCAAGCTTTTCTTTTTTGCTAAACTACCTATATGGTCTCAATGTACAACTTGTTCCATTAATGAAAATATTTTGCACTAGTTTACAAAAAAAGACAAATTCCCTATATTATATATACCTCTAAGAAAAAATGAATCTTATTATATTAAGGCAATGGGTAAATCATCACTAATAAATATTTAATAGCTACAACTCACTTAAACATAAATTCGACAAATAATATCCATTCATATAACATGATATTTAAAATTCATTCAAGTCAACTATAACATTTATCAATATTCACATTAAAAAATAAAAATAACAAATGATCTATTAAAAAAATAAAACAACATAGATAAAAAGAAAATCCTTAAACAACAATATAACACTTATTCATTTCAGAGGTGGAAGACGGATCCCGACTTATTGAGAGCATAAGATCTTGTTACAGTAGAGAAGTAGCTTATTGTATCTCTGACATTCCTGTTAAGGTTTCCCCCCTCACTTTACTCTACTTGACTGAGTTAACAAGGGTTAACCGAAAAACAACTAACTAGAGAAGGCGACACTAGTTGGCAGACAAACGTTGTGTTTTCACCAAGGTTCACTTCGAACAATATGCATTTTCCTTCGATGTATCATGGAATAAGAGTAACTAGCTCATCATACAGAGGCAAGATGACAGATAACCAAGTAGTGATAGTTGTACAAGCCCTCTTCTACTTTACCAAGCTTGCTTCAAGAGTCATACATGGTTTCATGCAAAACTACCCTGTGACTAAAACAAGAAAACTATACGAAATGAGCGAACTCACAAAGAAAAAGGCAAAGCAAGAGAAAAAGTGAAAATGAAAGCAAAGCAAGTAAGGAAAGAAGCAAGAAAACAAAGCAACAAACAAGCCATGTAAGAAAACAAGCAAGCAAGCAAACAACTGAAAGCAAACACTACTCCTACTCCTATATTAATGGTGCATGGGCCCGATCACGTGAACTAATATTTCCAATGCAGTAACTGATGCATTGTTTGACCCATGTTGGTGAAGGCTTGGTCTGCGAGCAACCCGATTGTACAAATCGGCAAGCAAGAAAGATATAACAATGAAGACAACCACACTTCATGTTTCAAAGTGCCCACGAGACATAAGTGAGTACAAGTGCATGACGAGAAGTCCGTGGACTTATCATGGTGTTGTGTGACACTACATGATTCTTTGAAGCATAAGCACAATATTGACTATGACATGAAAGCAAACAAAAGAAACAAAGATAACTTGCATCGTGAATGAGTGTTTGCAATGTAAGACTCGTCCAATTCATGAGCAATGCGATTGTGGAGTTTGAGTGGAGGAAGTGTGGTCTGTGTGTGATATGGATCTCCAATGCATATAGATGATTGATGAGGAGCATTGGGTGATTAAACAATTTCATGATTACAAGTGGGACTAACCCCAAGAGAGTGAGGACCTGACATAACCATCAGTTTGAGCTAAAGTACCTTAATGGTCTTGGTTGTTTCAAGTTCATCATAAGATAGATCATTATAAACCAATGGATTTGAAAGATCAGCTACGATAGAGTCATGATCATGATCAAGAATGGAAGTAAATGGATCACAACTTCCATGATTAGAAAAATTAATGAATTCTTCGGCACCCTCATGATCAGATGAATCAAACGGAGGGGTAAATGAAAAGCGAACAAACTCATCCTTTGTATCTCTGGAAAATATAGGTGAAGGATCAAGTGGACCTTCAATGAGTAACTTATCTCCTCCATTTTTGAATGGTGGAATAACATCTGGTGAGTCGTGTGAGTGATCAACAATGGGTACATCCATGGACTAAGACACACATGAAGAATCATGGATGGTAGGTTCACCAAAGAGGTTAGGAAAGAATGGAGGGGGATTGGATGGAAGGGATTCATCCTTCACTAAGTGTTGATGCCAAAGCTCCCACTCATACCCTTCATGAATGATAGCACATGTTGGTTGTGCAACACCAACTCCATCAATGGGTTGCTCCTCATTCACAACAAGTGAAGAGTCTAGAATGGATGAACATAAGACAACATCATTTGGAGGAATACCTGAGTGCAAAGACGAAGGTCGTAGACAAGAATTAATATGATAACTTGAAGGACTCACAACCAAATCTACACAAAAATTGAGTGAAGTGATGTTGGGAGAATGTGAAAGATGAACAAGCATGTGAGCATCCTCTTCAACATCACTTGGAAGGATGGAGGTTGTAGACAAGAATTCATATGATAACTTGAAGGACTCACAACCAAATCTACACAAAAATTGAGTGAAGTGATGTTGGGAGAATGTAAAAGATGAATAGGTATGTGAGCATCCTCTTCAACGTCACTTGGTGGTGATGGAGCTATTGAATCAGAGGAAGGAAAACAATCAGTTGAGACAGTGCCTGCATCCACATTATATTGTGAAACTCCATTAATGAAGAATGTTGAGCGACGGTTGATTTCAAAATTTCTCTTGAGATGTGCAGATTTCTTAAGGCAATACTGAAAGCTGTCCCAAAGATAACCAAATTTCATCTGGCTCCTCAGAGCTTGAAACTACGAGTCACGAAAGCACTGCCAAAAATCAATAACCATGCGGAGCCCTCCGTCGCTATAACAGTTTATGGTCAAGATGGTCTCGATCAAAATGATAGAAAGTGTCTTTAATAAGATCACATAAGTACTCAAATGAATGGATGTGTCAGCTGGTAGGATAAGCACCTAACAAAATGGAGATTTCTGAAGTGTGTATGCATGCAGCAAACCAACTTGTTTGTTAGAAAACTCATCTTGCTCATGAATCATGGAAAGAAAGTTATGTAAGTGATTAGTCCAAGCCACTTCTCCTTCACCATCATACATGTGATTGGACAAGAGATTGAAAAGCTTCCCTTTGATTCAAACATCTTCATGATTCGAAAAACACTAAAGGGGAAGAAGAGTGCAAGACTCTATGAAAGATGTGCAAAGGTTCAAAACTAGATGAGAGGTCACAGCTTGTCATCAGACGCTCCTTCTACTGCCATAAATGTTGATGGTGTTGGACTCGTCAACATGTCAAGGGGATCTCGCCAGTAAGAGTTCGCAATTAGACCTCAAACCATTTAGTGTAGGAGTCCCAATAGTGGGTCGTAAGGTAATTCCTTGACCGCGATGTCGCACAGAGGCAACTAAGATAAATCTGACGGTAGCAACGGTGTGACTGCTGTAGTGAGTCATAGAAGGTTCATGAAAGGTTCTAACACAAAGGGGGTGACATAAGTGCGCCCCTTGATGACTTGTATCAGTACTCATCTAGGAAGGGAATACATGAGTGAACATGCATCACAAGTTGGAAAGCAGAACAATCGACAATCCGAAGAGATGGTTAAACCAACAACACATTTGCAACAAGATTCTTATAATTGCATACGAATGAGTTCATACACAAATGCGTAAGTTGAACAACATATATCACTCAGGAAACTGGAACAATCCAACTATAATAAAACCATATGCATGAAAATGTGTTGGCTTTTATTATATAAAGAAGTGCAAGTTCCGTTCATACAATACATCCATGTAAACTTGCTAGCCCCATTAGTGAAACATTATAGCCACATTCGCCTACTCCTCCAAAGAGATGTACTAGCTCCGTGCAGTGGAGAATCCAAGGCACATTACAATATTGTCCAAGCTTTCTTCAAGATAGTCTTAATAGAAACTTGGATGAACAAAAGCCTATACAATGAGATATGATGGAATATTTATAGCAAAGGGCGTGGTGACCCTTGACATTCCCCTTTGTGACAATTCAACTACCCTCATGAATCTTCACCTACTCTATGACTGTTACATCGAACTATTAACACTTGAATTACACTTGACATGACCCAACGTTATAATGCACATGTACTCATGTGAGACAACATGGCTTGAGCAAGCCAAGCATGACATCACTGACAATCGGTCTGTTGTAATGAGACCAACTCTTTGACATGCCTATGATGGTGAAGGTGGTGAGTTGATGCCAAACTTGGTCGTCCATGATGGTGTACATCCACATCATGATGACATCTTGTTGAAGCGAACTATTGCCTCCATTGCAACTGGCACATTGGTTCAACCCCTTCATCCAAATCATCTGCTATCATGCACATGGTCTTCTTGGGTGCAGCTAAACTGAGAACACATTGATGCATAGTGTCTGTGTCGATCTTCAAGTGTGTTTTGGTGATCATGTGCATCAACTTGGTGAACTACATGTTCAGCTCCAGTTCGACTTGCTTCTTGTCTTTGCCTTAGTGAGTGTACTGAATGGGTTGGATAACATACACAACCATAATAGCATGCATGCTATTGAATCCATTACATGCGATCAACAACGCTGCTCACCATGTATGCTCCTTACCAATTATTGGGATGGTTCTTTAAATTGTACAGGCATAGTTTCATTCGTGAGTACATGTTGCACCCACTACTATTAGTCTTCCTGCTATAACTCACTTGTATGTTTGTGCAGCTTCATGTTCTTCCTTTAGCTAATTCTTCAGCACATGCAACTCCTTCTTTGTTACTTTCTGATGAGCCCTAGAAATGGGTAATTATATGGGCTCATTTTTCCTCTTATTTCGACTTAATCCACCATTCTCATTAGTTTATTGCATGTTTTTGAATATATTGATGCTAATAGAGTGAATTGGGTTAGTCACTTTTCCATGTAGTCTAATGTGTGCTTTATGAATATTTTTTGGCCAATTTTGGACAAACTCAAGGGATTTATGAGCAAACGGATGCCAAAACTCGAGGAAAATAGGGAAGAGGATTTGTAGGGGCTGTCTCCTTCATTTATGACCCCTTTCCTTGAATCCTCCATCAGCAACTTGGAGCATAAAGATCCACATTCCAAGGAGAAGTCGAGCAAGTAAAGAATGACTGATGTTTATCTCTAGTTCTAAGAAGCCGAGTTCCTTGATTTTAGGAGGACTGTTGGAGGATTCCATTTGTATAAATAAGGGGGCTTAGAGCTTCAGTAGTTTAGCGAGTTATTAGTAGAATTTTTTCACTTTTGTGTGGCACATTGTTAAGCTTATTTTCGAGTTCCTTTTTTAGAACAGTTCATGTAATGTGACTATTATTTTTGGTAATGAAGATGAAACAGTCTTTGAGCCAGCAATGATCTCTTTCAGAGGGCTAATTCTCTTCAGTTAGGACCAAACCCAAGTTTCCCAGTACCTCTTACTATGTACTTGTATGTTTTTTCTTCAGTTCATGAGTTAATTTATGTTACATAGATTCATTTCCCTTTGTTAGATTACGTTGTTTTTTATGGTTTGCATAGTTGTTTTGTGTTTCAGTTGCTCAAGCAGGTTAGTGTAGTGACAGAGTAAGATTCGAAAAGGCCGACAACAGGCCCTGATCTCATTTCTCCCTTCCTAGGACTAGGATTTGAGGTCAAGGCGCTTCTCCTGCCACCAAAAACACAATTTTTGCTCTTCCATGCAACTGCTAGTGTGATAACCTGAGTTGGAAAGATTGATATATTGATTCAGATTCAGTTTCTTAGATCATTTCTTATTATTTTACTATAGATCTCTCTGCATAGTTTTCTATTCAAAGGTTGTTGTTCAACATTTTCTGTTTCTAGGTCAGAAATTAGGTCAAGCTAGAGAAATTTCTGTTTTCATGGTACAATTAGTTCTTTGTTTGATCAATTTTTGTAAGTAGATGTGCAGATTTTTTGCAAGATACCTTAGCTCACCATACATCCCTAAAGTAGCTAGCACTAGCTCACTTCTCTAAGATTTCCCAAGTCATTCACAACATTTCGCCAATCTGCCCTAATTTCTGTGTTTTTCTCCATAAGCTTCCCTCTTGCCATTTGAACAAATCCAACCATCATGTTCATTCTTAATCTTCCTTGACAAGTTATAGACACCTCAACACCTTCATCTAGCCTTCAGTTACCCTTTCCCATCATTTTTCCACCTTCAAAACTCCAAAAGTAGCTCTCGTCCTCGTCATGTACATCCTCTTGTAGATCCCCTGTAGCCTCCTGTAGAATTTCCTGTGAGTGATTTTTCAAAGTCTGATCGCTATGAAAGTCTTCAAAAGGGTAGTAGGGGCTTCGTAGGACCTTTCCACACCCCCCTCCACCTCTGCAAAAGCTAAGTCCATCTTCCTTCGCCACCAAAACTCTGTACAATCACAACTAGATAAGTCACAAGCATAATAATTCCACATAACGACACTCAAAGAACAAAAAGATGTTCTCTTCTCATTTCTGTTCAGAAGTAGATTGAATAAATGCAAATCACCTTTTTAGTAGTCAATGGCACTTATTTCATTAGTTTTCATGTCTTTTCTTGCAAAAGTAGGGTTAATAAGTAAATTAAGGTTTGCTAGGGTTTGCGTTACATTTCAGTTTTCCTTCTCTTTCTACAAATAGAATAGCCTTTATAGAGTTACCTTTCTTTCATAACAATTAAAAGCTTCTTCTAAAAATTCATAGAATTTGGTTTGAGCTCCTAGTGATCTTGCACCAGCTAACTAAGTGATAGCCTGCAGTAAGAGCTAGTACTTATGCATATAGCACCATCACTTCCAAGTTTGTTACGAACTACCAGGTTGAGAAAAGTAAAGTAGGGAGCCCCAGGAGTTGTACCATTATTGCTGCAATACTGGTGCTCACCATCATTTTGGCGCTGTTGTCGGGGAAGCATTAGAGTATTTTGTGATTACTGCTTTCTTCTATTTTCTACTGCAACATTCTGCTAAGTAGTATATTTCATTTCCATTCTGCAATTTCCATTCCAGCAAAATATATTAGTCATTTCCTGCTTTCATTTCAATTCTGCAATTTCTATTTCACCAAACGTAGATTAGGCATTTCCTGCTTTCATTTCAATCTACAATTTCCATTTCAAAAAATGTAGATTAGTCATTTCCTGCTTTCATTTCAATTCTTTAATTTCCATTTCAGCAAAAGTAGATTAGTCATTTCCTACTTTCATTTCAATTCTGCAATTTCCATTCTAGCAAAGTAGATTACTCATTTCCTTGCTTTCATTCAATTCAACAATTTCATTTCAGTAAGTTCATTTTAGCTAGTAACAATTTACTGTTCAATCCATTTAAGTTTTGTAGGTACAAGCAAAAAAAAACAAAAATCACCCAAAAAGAGATTTCCTTTCATGCCTCGTAGGAACAAATATAATTCAAGAAAATTCCTACCCAACACCCCCACCACATCACAAAGTCACCCTTCTCTCTTCTTCGGTGGCAGTGATCTAGAAAAGCCTATAGGTGAAGCACCAGAGATATACAAAGATCCTATAGCAGAAGAAGAGCAAGAAACCACCCCCCCCGTGACCATGGATGAAAACAGAAATGTTAGAGGGAATGGGGAAAGAGTAGAGGGTACTATTCCCATCCAAGAGACTAATGGGGACACTAAAATGAAGAAAATTAGTCCCTCAACCTTACCTCACTTCCATGGGTTGACTATCGAACATCATGATACCTTCTTGTTTGAATTTGTTGTTATTTGTCAAACCTATGACTATGCAGAAGATGAGCAAAAGTTGAAACTATTTCCTTCTACCCTCAAGGATGCAACATTGTGCTGGTTCATGGGGTTACCTGGCAATAGCATCATAACTTGGGCTTAGATGCAGCAAGCCTTTAACAGCAAATACCAGGATTACTGTAGGTCAAAGGATACCAAGGAAGAAATCTTCTGAATGACCATGGGAAGCGATGAATCCTTAGAAGACTATAAAGAGAGGTTTCAGCTTAGTTATAAAAGGGCCAGGTGCACACTTGACCCCAAATCTCTGATGTTGGTCTTGGTCAGAGGGGTCCTGGAAGAGCTTCTAGATACCCTCCATTTGCTAGCTGGGGGGACATCTACCAACTACCATATGGTGACATAAAGGCTATTTTTAGAAACCATTCTAGGGTAGCCAGAAAGAGAGGTAGGTGAAGTCAACCCTTGGCCAGTACATCCTCATCTAGTTCATCCCTTAGAGGTGAATTTGAAAATCTGCTGGAATATTTTAAGAGAGAGATGAGGTAGAATCTTGCGATGCAAATGGATACCTTGCATATCAAAATTAAACAAGAGGAAGCAGAGAGGGCTTTGGCCATCTTTTGTCCTAGGTGCACCAGAAGCCACCCTAGGAACAAATGTCCTTTGAACTCTATAGAAGTGTGTTTAGTCTATGAAGAAAACCATTCTACAAATTAGTGGCCTTCCTTGCTCAGACTTAAAGCTGCTTATTGGGGCACTGAAGGAACCAATGAACCACTTTATTTCATGAACCAAAGGAGGCCACATGGGCCCAGACCTTACCAGCAGGGAATGCAAAGGACATCCCAGACATATTACAACCCCAATCAAGCCACTTCCATGCCTTCTTGCGGTCCCCCTGCTCATCCTTCCTGGTCCACACCCCCTCCTTGGTCATATCCATCTCAATACCATGCTCAACCAGTTGGTCATTCATTTCACTCCTATGCTCAGGCACAACCTCAGTGGAATGCACCTCATTTGGGGTGGAGGCCCCAGTACAACTCTCATCCCACTCCTTTGCCTCCACCACCTGCTCAACCATAGCCATTGCCTCTTGCTCCACCAAGGCAACCCCAATTTCCTACTCAACCAAACTTGAACCTGAAGAACAGATAGACACAACAGACATATAGTGGGAAAACATCATGCCCGATGTATGCTGTGGAGATTTAAGAGATTAACCTACGATCTAAAAAGGTTCTCCCAGATAACCAGCCTCTCCCTAAGGAGGATGAGGAAGAAAAATAGGAAAGTGAACCAAAAGCCACTACACCCTTTCTTGTGAGATTGAATGGAACAAAACAGCCTACCCCAGAAGAAACTAAACTTCTGGGAGAATTGAAACAATTATGTGTAAAGATACCACTTCTCCAAGCCATAAAGGATGTGCCTATATACAACAAGATGATTAAGGAGAAGTGCTTCAGGCACATAGGAAGGCACAAGAGAGATGCTTCAACTATCAATGTCATAGGACAATTGTCCGACCTGATGTTGGGGTAGGTAATCTGTCCGAAATATCTAGACCCTGGAAGTCTTGTAGTGGATGTCCACATCAGTGGCACCATAATCCTCCATACCCTGATTGATCTAGGGGCTGTCATTAATGTGATGATCAAGGACACAATGCCCAAGCTCAACCTTCAGGGCTCCCTGGGAAAGACCACAATAGTACTACAGTTAGCAGACTGCTCCACCGTGACCCCTGAAGGGATTATGGAAGATGTAATATTCTCCATTGATTCTTTGGAGTACCCTACTGATTTCATGGTTCTCTAACCAAAGGCAAAGCTTATTGGGTATCCTCTCATCTTGAAAAGACCCTACTTGGCTACTACAGATGCCTACATTAGTTGTTGAGCAGGGAACATGACAATCAAGAATGGGCATATGTCCAAATAGCTAGTCCTATATCCTCCTGCCAAACCTTTGGTAGAACATGATTTACCTCTCTAGTTGGTGGAGGAAGATGAGAATGAAGTCTATTCCACACCACTGTGTGCAGTGGAAGCTACCATGATGGGGGGCCCACAAAGTGAGGATGATCTTATGGAAAACTTGACTCAAAATCCACCCCTCAGTGTGTTGCCATTAGAAGAGATGGTGGAAGAAACCCAAGCCAATCCTTTAGCTCATCTCTATCTAGATGATCTGACCTCTCTCCAAGTTAAGAATGTGGAATTCAGCCCAGAAATAACATTCAAGACCAACTCATCCCTATCCACCTCTCAAGAGAAATAACTATGTAGCTTATTAAGAAACCACTTGGATTCTTTTCCTTGGAGCTATGAGGAGATGGAGGGAGTGCACCCTTCAGTTTGTACTCATCACATTTACATTAAGGAAGATTGCAAACTAGTCAGGCAGCCTCAAAGGAGGATGAATCCAGTCCCTGAGGACATTGTCAAAGAAGAACTACAAAAGTTACTGGATCCAGGATTCATCTACCCTATCTCTGACAGCGAATGGGTCTCTCCTTTGGTGCTAGTGCCAAAGAAAAATAGGAAGTGCAGAATTTATGTCGATTATCAGGAACTAAACAAGGCCACCAAGAAGGACCATTTTCCTTTACCTTTCATAGATCAAGTGTCAGATGGCCTGGCAAGGAAGAAGTTCTTCTCCTTCCTATATGGGTTTAGCAAGTACAACCAAATCCAAATCAACCCAGATGACCAAGATAAGACCACTTTCACTTGCCCTTGCGGTACCTTTGCATACTGAGTCCTTCCTTTTGGATTGTGCAATGCTCCCACCACTTTCCAGAGAGAAGTACTGAGTATATTTGCTGAACTGGTTCATGACGTAGTGGAAATCTATATGGATGACTTTAGTGATTATGGTTCTAACTTCCAAGAAGCTTTGGCTAACCTAGGAAAATTTTTCGACACGTGTATTGAAATGGACCTATCCCTCAATCTTGAAAAATGTGAATTCCTGATGACCGAAGGGACCATGCTAGGTCATGCAATCTCTCAGTAAGGACTACACGTGGACACTAACAAAATTGCCATCATCCAAATGGTCCTACCTCCTCAGAAGGTAAGAGATGTTCGAAGTTTCCTAGGTTTAGTAGGGTACTATAGATGATTCATTAAGAATTGCAGTAAGCTAGCCTCTCCATTGTTTGGTATTTTGGGAAAAGATGCTGAGTTCATATGGACTGACAACTGTCAAGAGGCTCTAGATACCTTGAAAAGTAAACTGGTCACTACCCTAATTTTGAGAGCTCCAAACTACGCCCTACCTTTCCACATTCATACAGATGCCTCGAACAAAGTGATAGGAGCATCCTTAGGGAAAATTGATGAGAAGCTGCCTTATGCCATATGTTTTGTAAGTAAAAACTTATCGAAGGCAGAATTAAACTACACTGTAACCGAAAAGAAGCTCCTAGCTGTAGTCCATTCCCTTTATAAGTTTAGACAGTACATCACTGGCTATCAAACATTTGTACACACTGATCATGCTATAAGCAGGTATTTAATGAAAAAACAAGATGTAAATGCTCGTATTATTAGATGGTTGCTTTTATTGCAGCAATTTAATTTAACCATTGTGGATAAGTTGAGTAAGGAAAATGTTGTTGCTCATTTTTCATCTAGAATAGATCTGCCTACAAGTGAAGAAGGAATGGTGGATGATCAAATTCCAGATGAACACTTATTTTCTATCTCAATACTCTCTCCATGATTTGCTGATATAGCAAATTACTTGGTTTCCACATAGTTCCTGCCACACCTGCCCTCAAAAGAGAAGAGGAAGATCGTGAGGAAAGGTGCCCCTTCCACCTGGATTGTGGGAAATCTCTTCAAACTTGGCATAGATCAGGTTTTGAGGAGATGTGTCAGGGAGGAGGAAGTTTTTGACATTCTCCTAACCTGTCATGATGGGCCCTGTGGGGGCCATTTTGCAGCAAAGAGGACTACCTTCAAAATCCTGCAAGAAAGTTACTATCGACCCAGTCTTCATCAAGATGTAAGGAGATATATCAGCTAATGTGACCAATGTCAAAGGATGGGGAAACCTACTCCAAGGGATGAAATGCTCTTGCAACCTCAAGTGACTTTCGAGCCATTTGAGAAGTGGGGCATGGACTTTGTGGGTCCTGTCAACCCTCCTTCAAATCTGAAATCTTACATCATCATGTGCACTGATTATCTGAAAAAATGGGTAGAAGCAAAGGCAAACAAGGTAGCAACAAAAGAGAAAGTAGTTGAGTTATTGAGAGAGAATATATTCTACAAGTTCAGATATCCAAGAGAATTAGTCACGGATCAAGGGGGTCATTTTACCTCCAATCTGGTTGAGGAATTGCTCACACATTATAAAATTAAGCATAGAACTTCCACCCATTACCATTCACAAG
Source organism: Pinus taeda (assembly GCA_000404065.3). Lineage (NCBI taxonomy): Eukaryota > Viridiplantae > Streptophyta > Pinopsida > Pinales > Pinaceae > Pinus > Pinus taeda. The sequence goes on from APFE031197804.1 coordinate 37,251, forward strand.
CAAATGGACAGGTGGAAGTCACTAACAGAGCCTTGGAAGGGATTTTGACCAAGGTTGTTAGCAGTAACAGAAAAGATTGGGCAAATTGATTGGTTGAGGCCACCTGGGCCTATAACACCACCTGGAAGACCACCACAGGGTTCGCACCCTATGAGCTGGTCCATAGGAAGAAAGCTTTACTGTCAATAGAATTTGAATATAGCACACTAAGGATGGCAACTCAGCTGGACCTAGGTCTCAGTCATGCACAAAAGGAAAGGTTACTTTAGCTAAATGGATTTGATGAATAGATATTGCAGGCCCTTCTCCACTCAGAGGTAGTCCAGCTTCAAAGGAAAATATGGCATGATATACACATCAAAGAGAAACAATTCCAGGAAGGAGATTGGGCATTGCTGTATGATTCAAGGTATAAAGATTTCAAGGGAAAACTGACAATAAGATGGTTGGGACCATACACAGTAGAAAGGTGCAATGAAAATGGTTCAGTTCTAATCTGGAATATCGATGAAGAAGCCATCCCCATGCTTGTCAATGGGCATAGGTTGAAAATCTACAAGAATCCCCTCTCCAAGCAAAAATTCATTGAGAACCTGAGTAAAACAGTGTTCATAGTGGAGCAAGTCCTTGTCTCCACTCCATCGACACCCTTAAAAAAAAAAGAGAGAAAAAAGAAGAAAGAAAAAAGGAGAATAAAATATCCCTGGGTGAAAACCTCCCATTAGAGGTGCCTAGGGCAGGCATTGAGGGTGAAAACCTCTTGGAGGTGCCCCAACTGTATCATAAAAAAACAAGAAACAAAAAAAGGGGAAAGAGTGGAAAAAAGAAAAAACAGGAACCAAAAAATTTAACTTCTTTTGAATGAACTATAGATTGCAGGAGGGCCACAGAAGAAAAAGGGACATGGATAGGCTGAATACACCTCTGGTAGATCTTTTCTCCAACACCATTGTCTTTTCCCAGTCCCTGGTCCCACTTGTTTTGGAAATTATGCATCCTACATGAAGCTCTGTAGGCTCCCGTGGAAAGCACAGGAAGCTCGAAATCAAGTCCAGAAAACAATCAAAGGGGTAGAAACTTGTCAAGAATACTTGTGGAATCCCCTGCCAGCATTCATCCTCCTAACTCTCCATTCCATACTTGCACCCCTGCATTTCCACTCACTTCTCTCCTCCTTGCATAGAAAACACAGAATCCTATTTCTTTCATTTAAAAAAAAAAAAATGAAGAATAAAATAGCAGCATTATTAACTTATCATTTCCCTACTGAATACCAACTGCTTTTCCTCGAGTAACAAAACCTTCCTCAGCTATCTCTCCAGTCCCTGCTCAAGCCTCAACCAAAAGTTTTAGAGGAAGAAGTAGTTACAGGAAATCCTGCAAGATTCCTATAACAACTGATCCCCTTAAAAATCAAGCTCCAGAGGAAGGGTTTGTGCAGCCACAAATGAAAAAACGTGCGAGGAACCAGTCATAATTGAAGACCATCAAAATGAGGTGGCCGAGCTACCAATTCAGAAGCCATGGGTGCTAGCAACAACAATCCATGAATAGAACACCAAAGTCTGAGCATGAAATAGCACGATAGTGACTAACAGGTAAGTGCCTAAACCCGTTCCTCTATTGCATGAGTATATTTTAGAAACTACATGGACAAGTGAGATGGTTGCAATTAAAGGTGATTGGTGGCTAGCTAACTGGCCACGCTTGTCCAGTTTAAACAACACGCCTCGTCCAGTTCAAACATCGCTTTGTCGAATTCAAACAGTGCCCAATGGGTGGAATCGGCACATGTGTTCAGTCAACTTAGGAAGAAAACTGAAAACAGGTAGTGGTGGCGACGTATAATGGGAACGATGGAAGTGATTGCAGGTAGGCAACATGAATATTCAAAATGGCACTGAAGTAGGGACCAACAGTCTGGATGGGGATAATGTACCCTTCCTGCCACTTCACCTCACCACCGCAGAACATGTCCATAAGCTTAAGTATGTTGCGGTCAACTGCCTTCACCACCTTTGTTTTTATTTTCATTGACGATTTTTCGGCTGTAGCAACCTACCTACCACCTTTAGAACCTAAAAAATGTCACTGTCTACCCATTTCAGAACCCTTCCACTTATCGGGCTCTACAGTAGCATTATCGCACTCTACAGGAGTGAAACGCAGTCCTACAGGACGCCTTCTATAGGAGGGCTACTGACCAGCATCGTAGAGGAAAATTCGGGACTTTATGCGAAAATTGAGATCGAAAAGGTAGGCTTAGTAAAACCCACTATGCATTTCATATATCTACAGAAGGTGGTTGGATTTGAGGCAAAGTATTGAGTTGAAAAGAAAGGAAAATTGAGAACAGTAGTGTGCCTATGTTTTTTTAGAAATATATACAGTTTCTCCATCTACTCTCTGCACTAAAATTCTGTCTCTTTCTCCTCCGTGGTATTCTCCTATGTAAAGATATGATGCAACTCTAGAAACTTAAGTAGTGAAATTGCATTGGGTAGTCTGCTTATTGAAAGAAAAAAACATTGTTCTATATCCTCTCTTTTTTTTCAAGATATTGTTTCCCTCAAACAGCTCGAGAAGTAAATTAAGTTTGAGAACAGAGTTTGAAGGGAAGGAAAGTTGAAATTTGTTTTTTTTAAAGAGGAAGAACATGAAAAACTCTCTCTTTGGTTCCAGAAAAAAACCCTCAGCTGTTCCTCTATTTTGAGTTTGAAATTGCTGCCTTCCTCCTCACCTAAGACATTCCATCAGTCTCTAAACTTCATGATAGGGGGTTTTATGAGGAAGGAGCCTCTGAATTCAATTAAGCTGCATGACCATCCAGAAGTGGTAGCCCTATTTACGAAGGCAAATTGGATGCCTTTCTTCGAAAAATTTCATGGGTATGATGAGGAAGTCATAGAGGAATTTTTATTGTCTTTAAAACCTCACTTAAAAACCCATGCCACCGTCAGTTTCAGGGGTCTAACCATAAAACTTACACCGGATTTCATCAGCAAGATTACAAGTCTCCCACTTTGAGTCCCATGGAGTAAAGAAGAAAAACCACTAGGTCATGTTGCTAAGAAGACCTTTTTCTAGCCCGATGAACATCCCGTGAAGGATAAGAACGACATTAGGAGGACAAGTATACCTTACCCAGGGGGTCAGGTCTGCTATCAGATCATGAAGTATATCTCCCACAAAGGAAGATACAACATAGTCTATGGGTATCATTTCAGACTGTTACATGAACTAAGATATGGCATAGACCTTCCTGCATCTAGAAAACTCAGTCTTCCATATTTTCTCCTCCAATCCTTAATATAGGCTAGCACCAAACTGAAGGCAGAGGTTCCAGACCAATTGGCCCACCATGGGCTAATTAAATTGCTGGTGGAGGATGCCCTCCACACATACACAATCCCCATAACCTGGGAGTTTTTTAGGAACATGACTAAAGAGGATAATATAAAAACTCTCACTGATGACCTTAGTCCATCTGGAAGTGAAGAGGAGGAACAGAAAGAGGAAGCTAAGAAGGAAATCCATGAAGAAGAATAGAACATTCAATTGGAAGAAGAGGAACCCCACACAGAAAAAGAAGAAAAACAGAGAGGAGAGGAGAAACATGACACCACCACAGATGAGTATAATGTAGCGAAGAAAACAGCATCAAAATCAGAAAAAGGAAAAACCACAGCAGAGAAAAAGAAGAGGCCAAGAAATAAAAAGAAGAAGCCTAAGACATCTTAGAAAAAGGTTTCCATAGGAAAGGAAAAAACTCAGAAAGTAGAGGAGAAAACAAAGTCAGAGATGATAGACACAAAACCAACTGAAACAGGAAAAACAACAAATGAAGAAGTAGAAAAATAGCAAGAAGAAGTGTCTTTTGAGACACTAGTAAGAGAAGCTCCAGATGTTCTTGCTGCAGTTAGTACTCCAGCCAAACCCAAAGGGAAAAGAAAGAGACAACCATCTATGTACTTCAAGGCTTGAAAGAGCACCAGAATCAAGATGGGGAAGCCTTAGCCACCTTCAAAGGAGCCCATCATCGTTGAGGATGTCCACACTGCAACAAGGGAGGAATCTCCCTCCAGAAGCCCCATCACTTATGAAAGAGGAAGTCCTAAGACCTATACTTGGAAAGAAAGGATCAGGCTAATGGAATCTAAAACAGTCCTACAAGAGGTGTAGACCTCTCTATAGGAGACATTGGAAAAGCTCCAAGAAACTGAAAAACTTGAAAAGAAGGTAGAAGAACAAACCAAGGAGGAAGACAAGGCGAAAGAGATACCAGAGCCTGGACTTCAGCCTAACTTAGACTCTTACTACAACATTCTGGAAGGTGGGAAGATCATCCCACAAAAGTTTGCAGTCCCTCTTTTCTTCGAGCTGGAAAAGGAAAGAGTCGGGACTCATATATGGATGTAGATTGCAAAATCAAAAGGGGTGGAAGACATTTTGCACATGGAAAACAAATTGAGGGAGATGTGTAAAGAATCAATCATGGTCAAGCATATAGAAAGCATTATAAGAGCTCGATTAGAGGAAAAAAATGAAATATTAAAGAAGCAACTGCAAGAAAGGGAACCTCAAGAAGGAAATGAGCTGTCAATCTTAAAAAGACAGCAACAAGAAGAGGAACCCCAGGCAGACAGTGAGACAGTAATAAAATAGCAACAAGAAAGGGAATCCCAGGCAGAAAATGAGGTGTTGATTTTGAGAAGGTAGCTATAGGAAAAGGAAGCTCATTAGCTTGCATGGCCAGCTAGGCTATGGAGGCATTACAATGTAGGTGGCTAGATAAATCATATGAAGTGTACCTCAAGGATCAGTGGTTCCAATTTCAGATTAAAACACTGGCCCAGAGGGGCACAATACCTTTTCAGGATTATGGCCAATTCATGCATCTATGTGATCAGAGTTTAGCTGAGGACAAAGCGAAGCTAGCAGATTTTTACTTGCACAACATCACACTTACTAACATGAACTTATTGGATACAAATGCCACGTTGACAGACTTGCAGCTAATGGCCATGGCCTCTTGGATAAGCCATGGAGAGAAAAGGGCAATGGAAATCCTAAAAATGATGGGAAAAGAACTGAATGAACCCCTGATGATTAGAGTAGAACCAGCAGAGCCCATGGCTCTCATCTATGCCCACCAACACCTTGTAGCTAATCCTCAAGTTGTCCCTAACTATGTTGACAAGCAAGCCCAGGCTATTGCTCATTTCGAGGATATAGAGAGATTGTTTGGAGATGACTGCATTCATTCCTGCATGAGAAGGTGGAATACGTTGCCACATAGCCTACGGATGAGGGAGTATCACTCCCAAACAGGATGAGGGAAGACATGAAGAGAGTGCCCCTCTATAAGCACTCAATGAAAAGTTTGTAGGCCAATTGGATTGGCCTTAACTTCAGTCCTCCACTGCTGTTAGGACTACTGGAAGAAGTAAAATAAGAGGAAGAACATAAACAGTGGGAAGAGGTGGACAGGAAGGTAGGTTTCCATGATAAAGAGGAAGATATCACAGTAGAGGCATGGGATGTCAGGAAATTTGTCAGAGCCATCAAGGATCAAGGATGAGCAACCCATTCAGGAGGGGGGTGATGATGAGCCCCAGAAATCGCTGATGGGCTCATTTTGCCTCTTATTTGGACTTAATCCACCATTCTCATTAGTTTATTGCATGTTTTTGAATATATTTATGCTAATAGAATGAATTGGGTTAGTCATTTTGACATGTAGTCTAAATTGTGCTTTATGTAGATTTTTTGGCCTATTTTGGACAAAGTCAAGGGATTTACGAGCAAATGGTAGCCAAAACTCGAGGAAAATAGGGAAGAGGATTTTTAGGGGGTGTTTGCTTCGTTTATGACCCCTTTCCTCAAATCCTCCATCAGCAACTTAAAGCAAAAAGGTCCACATTCTAAGGCGCAGCCGAGCAAGTAAAGAAGGATTGTTGTCTATCTCCAGTTCTAGGAAGCCGAGTTCCTTTATTTTAGGAGCACTGTTGACGACTCCATTTGTATAAATAAAGGTGCTTAGAGCCTCAGTATTTTAGCCAATCATTATTATATTTTTCACACTTTTGTGCACCACATTGTTCAATTTATTTTCGAGTTCCTTTTTTAGAACAATTCATGTAATGTGACTATAATTTTTGGTGATGAAGATGGAACAGTTTTTGAGCTAGCAGTGATCTCTTTCAGAGGGTTGTTGCTCTTGGGTTAGGGCCCAACCCATGTTTCCCAACACCTCTTATTGTCTACTTATATGTTTTTGCTTCAGTTCAAGAGTTAATTATTATTACATAGGTTCATTTCACTTTGTTAGATTAGGTTGTTTTTGATGGTTTGCATAGCAGTTTTGTGTTTTAATTACTCAAGTAGGTTACCACAGTGATAGAATAAGATTTAAAAATGCCAACAAAAGGCCATGATCTCCTTCCTCCCTTCTTGGGACTATGATTTGAGGTCAAGGCACTTTTGCTGCCACCAAAAACACAGCTTTTTCTCTTCCATGTAGCTACTAGCATGATAACTTGAGTTGGAAAGATTGATATATTGGTTCAAATTTAGTTGCTTCTATCATTTCCTGTTATTTTACCATAGATCTCTCTGCATGCTTTTCTGTTTAAAGGTTTCTATTCAACATTTTCTATTTCTAGGTCAGAAATTAGGTCAAGCTAGAGAAATTTCTATTTTCATGGTACAATTAGTTCTTTCTTTGATCAGTTTTTGTAAGTAGATGTGCATGTCTCTTGCAGGACACCTCAACTCACCATACACCCCTAAAGGAGCCAACACTAGCTCACTTCTCTAAGATTTCCCAAGTCATTCACAACATTTCGCCAATTTGCCCTAAATTCTGTATTTTTATACATAAACTTCCCTCTTGCCATTTGAACAAATCCAACCATCATGTTCAGTATTGATCTTCATTAACAAGTTCCAAACACCTCAAAACCTTCATCTATCCTTCAGTTACCCTTTCTGATTATTTCTCCACCTTCAAAACTCCAAAAATAGCTCTCGGCCTCCTCCTATTGATCCTCTTGTAGATCCCGTGTAGGCTCCTATAGAATTTCCTGAGTGATTTTTCGAAGTTTGATTGCTACGAAAGTCTTAAAAAGGGTACTAGGAGCTTCTTAGGACCTCTCCACACCTCCCTCCACCTCTGGAAAAGCCAATTCCATCTTCCTTCACCACCAAAACTCTGCACAATCACAACCAGATAAATCACAAGCATAATAATTCCACATAAAGACACTGAAAAGCACAAAAAGATTTTTTCTTCTCATTTCTATTCAGAAGTAGCTTGAATAAATTAAATTCACCTTTTTAGTAGTTAATGGCACTCATTTCATCAATTTTCATCTCTTTTCTTGCAAAAGTAGGGTTAATAGATAAATCAGCATTTTCTAGGGTTTCCATTACATTCCAGTTTTCCTTCTCTTTCTACAAATAGAATAGCCTCTGTAGGGTTATTTATTTCATCACTGTTAAAAGCTTCTTATGAGAATTCATTGAAGTTGGCTTCAACTCCTAGTGATCTTGCGCCAACTGACCAAGTGACAGCCTGCAGTAAGAGCTAGTACTTGTGCATACAACACGATCGCTTCCAAGTTTGTTACGAATTACCGGGTTAATAAAAGTAAAGTAGGGAGCCCCAAGAGTTGCAGCATTATTGCTGCAACACTGGTGCTCACCACTTTCCTTCTCTTCATGCGAACATCGTGTAGCGTAGTTACCTCATAGCCTGAGTCTCCAAAGTTGCTTTCATCATCTTGAGCTTGCAACTTTGTTCTGCCCCTGCATTGTCAACAACCTTTCTCTTACATTCATTATATCCACTACGTTCATTGCATTCATTGTGTCCATTGCTTTCGTTTCTTTTGTTACATTTGGTATGTTGCCTTCAACTGTTGTTCATGATGTTGTTTGTTGTGATGCTATTGTTGTCATATCTTGATGTCCTTGTATACGAACAACCTGGTATCTTCGTGAGTAGGTAAGTTCATAGACATTTGATCAACTGCATATCCATATCCAAGTGTGCTTTGAACAATGTCTTCAACTCTGCCATCTAGGAAACCATTGTACCTACACTGCTAAGAGGTAGATGAACACTTGTAGTACCTAGAGAAATGGCAACACTCATGGCAAGAAATCTTTTTGTCAAAAACCAAAATGAATTTGAGAACTGACTTGCAGCATACTTGTGTGACTGGTCATTGATGGGTGCTAATAGGTGCCTTTTAAAACTCCTACTTGCCTCACATTAATTATCAACTTGGGTAAGTCTTTTTGTTTCAAGAGTGTACACAATATGTGCAAGCTATAAATCTAGAGAGTAATTCTTTTTAAGTTGAACTATAAAACTTGATACAAGAGTAACTGGATGCAATCATAAATCTCAAGTTGTAACTTTTAAAGGAAATAATACATCTAAGCATCAGGACTTAATCTCAAGCAAAACCGTAATCAAATTTGAAGCAAGCAATTTAATTGAAAATAACATCAACCGAGAGTATAGTAGCATTAACCAATGCCTTCTAGCGGATTCTATCTAAATCAAACTCAATCTCAATTAAGCAATTCAAACGGAAATGATGTCAATTGAGAGTTTAGTAGCATTAACCAATCTCTTTTAGCTGATTCTATAATAACCACACTCTCATGTATGCCCTATTCTGCAATGCTCTAAATGAAAGAAAATGAAATCAATGCTCTAATCCACTCCTTACCCACGCCTGCCTGTGTAAAAATAACTCACGCTTATGGTAGAAATTAAACACTCTATAATGAAATTAACACACACTCTGCAGTGAAATTAACACTCACAACCTATAGAATTGACATAATTGAAATGCAGCTGGTAATGGAAATCTATAGCGTTGGTGCTAATCTAGCTAGATCTCTCAGTTGAGGTGGACCCTTGCCACTTCTGGGAGGAAAGAACTTATGGTGACTAGAGAATTAAAAACCACTCAGGCTTAATCAAAATGTCTCATTTGATTCAATCTACACACATCAAGGGAAATCAACAGACTCTTTCATTGGATGAAAATAATATAACATAGTCTGCCTGTAATTCAACAGTGATTAGATATATATATCAAAATCTCTCCATTATTCCCTCTCCTCCTATCTTATCCTATCCTATCTCTAATGATCCATATCTCTGATAATCGATATCCCTCTTTGATCTGTGTTCTCATTTAATTACATAGAGAGAAAATAGATGTTACAACCAAGATGATTACAAAATGATTCCCATTACAAAACTAGATTATTCACAACAAGTTTATAATCAAGCTCACATCTGAAATATCTTTCCACCAACATCCAATAGGAATAGGTTGAATTTGGTATTGCAACTGAGATAATTTGGAAACTAGCCGCAACAGTAAATTTGAGAAAATTGTCTTCAGAGAACCTTCTGTTTCTCTTAATACATACCGAATTTAGGAAAATTGCTAATCAAAAAACTAACTAGGTCCATTCTGAACAAAACCCATGTTTTAGATTTTCCAGATTCTTCTCCATTTGCCCGAAACATCCAATAGAAAATTGTCACTTCTTATTCCAGCGAATTTGTGAGTTGACATATTGAATGATGAGTTAGAGATCAAATCTACAATTTGGAAAATATCTTGGAGGCTAAAATGGTGAGTGATGTTACAAAAAATTTATTAATAAACCATCATTGATAAAATCATGCATAATAATCATAAATTTATTAAAAATAAAGGAGAAGAAATATTATTTATCCATAACAGCATAAATCATTATAAAATGGAATTATATGATAAATCATGATAAATGACATGATAAAGAAGGGATGAAATGGATGAAATATGCATTAAAAATTGATAATAATAATGACATATTAGCGGCCTAACAATCATGAAGGTTGCACAATTTCGGCCGGGAGGTTGGGAGACTGACTGCCAAGACTGCGTAAGGCATAGTCTAGACTACTAGGAGAATGACTAGCTATTGGAACCGTGCAATGCACAATCCTTTCTGGTTGTTGGCTACTAGGATTGCACAATGTGCAATTCCATCTAGGAGAGACTGTACACACAGGGACTGATTTGTGCAATTTCCTTGACCAAGTAGTCATTGTCCTCCAAAAATGTGCAAAATGGTCCTAAAGGCCAGTGATGGGAAAAAATGAACATTTCCAGAGAGGAAGGCAGAGCCTTCCTTCCACAAATTGCATAATGCAACATCATTGAAGGTAGAGTCTGAGCCAAGGTTGGCCCAACTTGCTGACGAGCAATTGAAAGAAAATAGGATAGTGAATGTATGATGATATTGAGTGTAGGCATGACTGAATGATCATGCATTCAAATGATGAATGATAGATTCAGAAAATGGAACAGCATGTATGTGAGTTAGGTGAGTCACCAAATCAGAGACTGTTCACGGAAAATAATTTCATGCATGTGACAATAGTGAGATGCTAATGAAAACTGAAATGGTGTTAGGAAAAGCTAAAAAGCATTTAAATGACAGTAGGTGCTCAAAGAAATCAAGCAAATAATAATCATACAAGAGAAAACACAAAAAGTGACAGAAATGCAACACAAGGCATGGAAAGTGGGCTTACCCCAAAGTAGTTGGGCATCAGAGCTATAAGGTTGATGTGAGGAATGATCTCTTCAACGTTCATTGATGACTTTTGACAACATCGAGGTTGTGATGCGCATGCCACAAATCTAGAGAAAGCAAAACTTAGTGTGAGGTTTCTGAAATGATCCTTGCATGTAACCTCCAACTACTAAACATAGATCCCTAAAACAAGGCATGCCTTTGCATGTTGCCTTGGGAGAAGAAGCCCATGCATGCAAGTCAGTTTTTCTCGGTTTGAGAAGGAACTAGTCAAATCAGTTACACATTCAAGAGGTTGTTCGACCGCTTAAAGGAAATGCACATTTCTGGCTTAGAGCTGGGCTAACTAACCAGGACATTTGTGCAATTTCTTCACTAAGAAGCTCATAGCTACCCATATTTCTGCAAATTCTAGGTTGAGCAGCCCTGCTGGGGAAAATTATGCAATTCCTGCTAGGAGTGCTGACTGGAAGAATTGCGCAATATTGGAGCTCAACAGGTTACTAGAAAGGATTGCAGAATTTATGGAGGGAAGGATGGTTTCCCTCCATAAATGTGTATTTTCTTGGGGAAGCTACTCAACCTGCAGCTAGATTAAGTCCGGGTGAACATCTTGTGAGATGAATACATCAAGAATTGATCAATAGGTTTCCTTTGTGTAAGCAAAACACTGAAGCTTGTGAACTTAACAAAACAAGGAAAATTGCAGTGAAGGTTGGAAGGGACGCTCCAAATTGAGGCTTAGGAAAAATTTTGGAGGGTGGTTGTAGATGCTACAACATAATCCTTTGGAGCTCCCACCCTCTTACATGGCTTCGACTCCAACCTAATCATCTTGAGTACTCAAATCCTCTAGGGTGCCAACCCTCTATTTCTATTCATCCATGTATGGTTAAGAGTTATTCAAGGTTTCCAATATATTTTATAGGAAGCCTTAATAATATCTTCAATATTTCCTCCAACAATGCCCTTAAATATTCTCCAAAACACTTGGTTCATCAAATAAAACATTAGTAACCATAGTAGGTGTCTCCAAGATTTTTCATTATACACAAACATTACTCTCCAAGGTTACTCCATAGGCGCTTCTATCATGCATCAAGGCCTCTATGAATGTCTCCAAGATCATCTTCTATAAGTCTTCATCAATGCTTCTATATGTATTCAATGAGCTATTGCATGATATTCTCCAAGCTGTTCAAATGATATTTGAATTTTGCTCCATGTAAGGACCAATACCAGTCTTCAAACAAGCTTGAAATTACGCTTCAAGGAGATCTTCAAGACAATTCTCCAATGGGTCATTGAATAAGTTTGCACACTCCTTTTACAAGGTCCTCCAATAAGCTATGTTAATTTCTAAAAACTTCTTTCAATAATGTATTCATAACAAGAGAAAATTCTTATCCATGTGCTTTCCCTAAACCAACCTAAACACCAATAACGTCTAAAACTTCCGCTCCAAATTTAATCCTCAATATATACTACATTTTTCTTTCCAACAAAAGAAGCCAAGATTTCTCCAAATATCTCAAATAGAATCATTGGACATTTTATTGTCTTAACGTGCTTTAGGCATTCTTTCTTCAAACAAATTCACCAAATATTAGTATTCTAAAATATGTCTTCCAAACGGGTTGAAAATATGCTCAATATCTTTAATTCAAGGTCTAAAATAAAAGTTCATTGTATACAATCCAAATTTGTTCTTCTGCAAGGCCAAATTATTGTGCTTCCAGAGATCAAAAAAGTGAGGTCAATAGTATGCTTCCAAAGATATTCAACAAGGTTTGAAATAATCCAAAATTGTAGCTCCAAACATAGTCCAAGATGATCCTTAACCTAGATGAGATTCACTCCACATAGGAGACTGAGGTGTAGGCTTGAGGTGGCTGGCCATAAGGTCAAAATTGAAGGCATGAGGAGGCTAGTGACAAGGCTGAAATGGCATTCTTGTAATATGTGTCACAGTGGCCGAAATCATGCTGAATATCATTCAAACAAATTCCACACATATCCAAAAACAAATCTTCAAAAAATTCAAATAGGATTTTCAATAGTCCATGAAGTATTTGATTGTATTGTTCGTTAAAGGCACAGAGATCTGTATTCCAAAGACAAATGATCTTCAAATAGAAATAATTGTTTTTCCTCCTTTCTTTTTATCATTCTTCACTAAATGGTCTGAACTTATTTTATGCCTAATAGACCTGAACACTTACTTTTATATATAGTTTTTGGAAATTTTAGGGGACACAACTATTAGAGGGGTCACATTAGAGCCTACTTAAGGTACCTTGTTGGTTTCTAAATTTTTGGCATATTCTAATTTCAACAATCAATTTCTCTTCAATGGTAAGAAATTAGGATTCATGTGAGTACTGGTTGGAAATATCTTGACGTCCTCTACATGTTGATTTAATCCTTTTCCCAATAACTTATCTTTAATGTTGACAATTTTAATTTTTCTTTCTTTATATACATGTTTTTCATAATAGCCCTATTTAATAGTTTATTTTATGGAATTAGGAAATCAAATGGCTTAGGGTTTTTCCACTATTTTGGCATTGAAGATAAGCACTACAACATCTGATATTAACGCAATATGGTTTCATAGAAGAAGTAGGGTTTCTTCAAAATATTCATACATCTAATGTTACTAGATTTGGGCTTATTCAAATGGGCTTTTTACACATTGGAATTAGGCCATGTTCAATACTTACCATTTCACGTATTTATGATGTACATATAAGGATTCATTTAAGGCTTCACTTAGGGCTTTATCATATGAATGAACCATGTTAAGGCATAGACCTAGGGTTTCTCCATTTTAGGATCAATGTATATTAGAGCTAGTGAAATTTTAATTTTATTAGGTCTTGCTTCAAAACAACTAGGGCATCATATAAATGTCTAGGGCTTGCATCACTAGTGAAATAATACTAAAAAATCTTCATATATTTTTAGGGTTTAATCATATGAATTTGGCACCGAGGGTTATCATTTTCAATAATGTCATGATCTTCACTTAGGGTTCTCTCCTATGGTTTGATTTAATAATTCAGCTAGGGTCGGAAATGATATTGAAATCAATGATGAATTTATCAACAGTAAACCCTTATGTACTCATAATTGAAAGAAAATAAATAAATAAAATTAAAGAAATTGGTAGCCAAATTATCAAATTATCTAGTTGAAGTCACTTTAATTTAAATCATAGATTCCTAAAACTTACAACAAGCTTAACGAACTCAATTAATGACCTAGGAATTCATCTAACATCCATTAATGCTCTTGATTGTTTAATAATAAATCCCTAACATGACGTTTATAAAACATAATTATTTGCATTTTTTAGAGTGGGAATAAAACAATTCCTTTGATGATAGGACTATTATCATTAACTTCTTTTAAGACAAATTATGTTTAATAATTTGGGAAAATAACATCAATATACGATGAGAAAGCCACATATAATGACATAAAGTATTAATGATATTTAAGAGCTATCACTCAACTATGTACTATTTTGTTACATAAGATCATTGTGGAGGAGCTTTGCATTACTAGTTTCTATGTTGTTTAACTAAATTTAGGAAAACTATTCACATAATAGCCAAGAATAACCCTTGAAATAGATTAGAAGACCTAAAATCTCCTTTTGACTTAGGATTTGTTGTATATAGAGTTGCACTACAATGTTATTTCTTAGCTTAGGAACATTAATAGATGCTTGGAGAAAAATAACTACAATATAGGAGCTATCTAATGTTTTCTATTTTCCATGAACTTTTTCAAACATTCACAATGACAAGATGGAGGGTTATTTGGAAGATGCCAGGTATGTCAACCCAAGTCTAGTCATAATAGTAACCATCCCTCCTCTTTACACTAACTCTAATGTTGTTATAGTGATTCCATATGATCAAAAAGTATAATGGAAAATTATTAGAGATTTATACTCTAGTATGGGTATTACTATTAACACTATCAAAACAAATGTTCTGATATTTAAATTCAAAAATATCACTTACTCTAATTCCATCTATTAGAAAAGACATTTGGAGGAAGTGATATTCTACAAATATCTTGGAATCGATCTTCATTGTAAGATTAGCTAGAGCTATAGCATTGAAAAAATGATAAATGAACAACGGAAATCTTCTTATGGACTTAAAAGCTATTGTAAATCCATCGACCTTTGCATATGAAATAAGAAAATTTTTATCTTTGTGGCTCTTTTCACTCTTCTTATCTTATATGGCCGTGGAGTTTGGAGCCATAATATCTATAAAGATTTGTGCAGATAAAAAGAGGAAATTCTAAAGTATTTTATTACAATGATAGGTGTGCATATTTTGGAATTGGAAGGTACACTGTAGATTGAGAAATAATGGTATGCTTAATCATCACCCTCCCATTCCATCTTCATTGTACAACTTTATACTTGCATGAGGTTAAAACAACTCCAAATATGGGAAACCACTTTTCTAATAAAGTTGAAATCAGTGATGGTTATTTTGTCTAATTATTTAGGGTGAGTCTTTGGCCATTACACAGTTAAATCCTTTTCATATCTTTACAGTTGAGGGAGAGACGAAATAGTTGACGAAGCAAAAAGTGACAACAATGTTGCAACAATTACCTCGTGAGAAATGATATTATGATGTGTAAGACTAGTGAGAGACATTATGATTAGGATATTGTAAAAGTTTAGTATATGGAAAATTAGAGCACCTTTTTTCAAGTGTATATGTAAAAATTATTTTAATCTTGATTAATCATGTGGACAAACATGTCAAGATATTTATAGTATGTTGCTTTATTATTATTATTTCATTTAAATTAATTTTATAATAAAATATCCTATGGAGAATAGACCAGATGATGATGGTGTGTTCTATGAAGGTTGTTGTGTGAAGATCACTGGTTTGAAACTCTATGGATAAAAGTCTAGCCATTCTAAGGATTGTTGTGGGCGAGGATCAATGTGATCCTTGAGTGATTTTGATGACTTGGATGCCCTTGAGTCAGACTACTCAAGCCACAAATTAAGGTAATATTGAAACCCACATTATCTAACAAACAAAATAAAAATTATAATAAAATAAATAATTTCAGAAAAATAATTGAGTTTAATGTTTTGATTTATTATTAAAATTTTACTAAATTAATTTACAAATAAATATTTCTTAAAATTTATTTTCTAAACATATATATTTATATACCTTAAATAATGGTGAATATTTATATAAGTTATCTAATTAATTTATAAGAATTTTTTATATATTATTAGATGTAATAATATTTTGTTGGTATACTATTAAGAGAGATGAATAGTGTAAAATTTTATTACAAGTGAAATCACTAAGATATTATTACTAATAAGACTAAAAACACATTATTATAAGTGACAATAAAATAAAAACAAATAGTCTCACTAATTTCAAGATGAATTTCGAGATAAAACATCCCATTCCACAGTTCTTAAAACACCACAGTGTGATTTATAAAACTATTAAAATAATCGAAAATGAAAAACAATTTTTTATATCCTATTTTATATACCACATTAAACCATAGTTTCAAAACATTTATTAAAATGGTCTCCTTATTGATTTTTTAATTTATAATGCCCATAATAATTTTAAAATTCTTATTTTAATATGATTTAAATAAATAAATCAAGTTTTAAAATAAACCAAATATTTAGATGAATTAAATTAAATTAACTAATCTTTACGTTTTGGTATTTAATATATATGAATTTTAACCGTCGTTTCTGTCATCATCCTAGTCATTTTATTTCTGGACCTAAATAAAAAAATGTAATAATATATTTTTTTAAATTAAATACATAAAATGGAGGACACTTTGCGTATGCCCACTCACAGCAGCAAAAATAAACGGCAAAATGTTGAAAAAATTATTCAGGACGATTTATTTTCTTTTGGTAGTACTTTGCTGAGACCCATACTCAAGACTATTTATGTCGACGTTCTACCCAGCACGTCATGCAATGGCATAACACTGCACTGCCTTAGTTCAGTGCCCGCAACCCTCATTTGCTTGAGTTCAACTATTGATGTTTTGTTGGCGCAATGATTACAATAATTCAAGAAACAAATGAGTACATGATAAACATAATTAGTTGCTTTTAATCTCGAATGACGTACAACCTGTAATTATTATTGTTAATGATTTTTATCTAAGTTTTTTTTAAATATTAAATAATTTAGAATTAAAGGGTTGAAAAATGAATTGAATTACCTAATAGTTTAATTAGTGTAATTAGTAAGCTCAACTATAAAGAAAATAATGTTTTATTTATTTACATGCTACTAATGTTAATATGATATTAATGTGGTTATGTGTTAATATTTATATTATAGTAATTTATTTATTAATCAAAAAATTGAAGATAAGGAGAGATATTCATATTTGAGATGTTATATTTAAGAATTGTTGGCAGAATTAGACTACTTGATTAGAAGAAACTAGTTTCTACTGATTTCAATGGATCATCACTGTTGAGATTATGTGGATGTTTCATAATGTCAAGAGCTTCCCTATTTTTCCTCTTTCGATACTGTTGTTCTCTAGCAATAATTCTGATGCTTTCTAAGAAAACATAATGTTTAGTTTTCGAGGAGTGATTGGCAAGGGAAGAAGTGTGTGATCTTTCACTTTTAATATTAGCTTTGTGCTCCTTCATTCTTCTTTGCCACAAGAAACATGTTTCTCTAGTATAAATTTAACCACAACAACAATCAATTTTGTAAACTCATTTAAAGTGATGTTGATCAATACTATCCTTAATATACCTCCTTAATATACCTCATTCTTTGCATGATTGTTCATGTTTCTACAAATTGAGTGAAAATGTCTTTCTTAGCCAAAATATTTGCAATCTTATGAGTAACTCCCTGAATGTAAGGAAGATATACCTTACCACACTGTGCTTGAGGGCTTTGGGAGTTAACATTTCCTTTATTTCTTCGTATAGCCCTCTTAATGCCCTTTTTCTTATAACCCATACTTTTAAATACAAACATTAAGTGCTTTTTCTCTTCATCCCAGTGTTCAAAGTAAGATACTATAAGGGCCCTAACTGTAAAAATATTAAGGATCCCAAAATTTTGAGAAGGATGATGGTATGATTCAACATGAAGATAACTTTATTTATGACCATTCCTCTTGAATAATTGATGTCCTAGTGTACCATCCTTCTTCTTGCTAATAAAAACATCTAGGAACGGTACGTTTTTGTTCTCCTCCAGTTTGTTGACACCTAATCATCAGGATTGGGTGAATATAATGTAAATAAAAAAATAAGTAATATGAACAGTCATCAGGAGATCAAGTGAACAGTCTCTCCCTCATGTATATAATGAATACCTACCTAAAGGAATAAGATATACGAATCAATTTTGGTTGAGGAGTTACTGCATGGTATTTCATAAGTATTTGAGGCATGCATTGAGATTAGATTGGTGAAGACCAAATTCTGATAGCTCTATTGCTTTTTGCATGTAAAACAATTCAAGGATGTTGCGTTGAACTATTTTTAATTATGCTGCTCTGGTATCAGGCAGAGAGAATTGGCAAATTATGAAGCAATTGTTTCCATACTTTGGTGCCGATTACTATTTGTTATAACTTGCAAAGAAAAAAACAAAAAAAAATTGATGAGGAAGAGATTTGAATTTTTTTTGAAAATGCATAGCTGATCTAAATATTTCTTTGGAAAATGTTTTATATTTTCATTAAAGACAAAGATAGTACAAAGCCCTATATGGAGAGAATGCCCCTTTGAATTATAATTTTTTAAAAATTACCACCAAAAGTACAATTTTATTGTATATCAACAGAAGTATTTTTCTATCAGCAGAAGTATTTTTTATAGTATGCATTCAATCATATCTATTGTGGGAATAGTTCTCACTGGCAAAGAGAACTATGCTAAGTGGTCCCGAATGATAAAACACAAGCTCATTTTCAATGAGTTGTGGAAAGGAGTGTGTGTTGGAGACAAAGACACAGAGCCAGAACAACCTACATCTGACAAAGAGCTCATCATTTGAGAAAACAAGAACAACAAAGATTATGCATTAATTGTAGCATCTGTAAATGAAGAGGTGAGTCGCCATATTTCTCGATTTTCAACTGCCTTTGAAGCCTTATAAAAGTTGAAAAAACTCTATGACTCACATTCTGCACTTGAAGTTGTTCAACTCATGATTAAACTCTTCACTCTTGAACTGCAAAATAATGATCCTCTTGCTCTTGCATCTGAAGTAATGTCTATAATGCATGATATCAAATCCACTAAGGTTGAATTGGACATTCCTCTTATCGCTTTTCTCAAGGAACTTTATCCTACTCACTCCAATTATCTTAAGTCATTGCAAGCAAATGGTAATCTCAAAGATATCACCTTTGACTCTCTTGTGAAAAAGTTTGCTAAAAGAGAGGAAGCTTTTGAAAAGAAGACAACCCCTGAATCTTTTGAAGAGGTTGTGTGCCTTGCCCATAAAGAAAAGAATATTGCTAAAGATTCTTCTAGAGGAAGAGGTGGTTCAAGAAGAAGAGGAAGATATTTTAGAGGCAGGGGGGGCAGACACTCTCAAGGAGAAAAGGGAGATTTGCACTAGATACACTGCAAAAGAAATGGATTACATGATGCCTCTACATGCAAGTTACCATGAGACAAAATTGAGTAGCAAAGAAACCAACAAAAAGGTAAAACTGATGATACAGACAAAGGTAAAGCACCTGAATCCACTCACTATGTTGTGGCACAATGTAATATTGGAGTAAATGAAGATTTATTTAATGCTTCACTTGCTTCTTGGAAAAATGATTGGTTTCTTAACTCAGGAGCAACTTGCCACATGACTCATAGAAAATATTTTTTGAAGAATTTGCGGACAATGTTGATGGAGTAGTGTACTTTGTAGACCAATAAACAATCAAGTGATCAGGGCTTGGCACAATCAGGCTTGAATTGCCTGGTCTTCCAAACTTTCTTCCTCCCACAGCTCAAGAGAAACTCGTTGTCTTTGGCCCACATTCGCCAGCAAGGTCACTGCTTTCATATGTTTGATGGCAAGCTTGAGGTAAGAAAATCATTTGACCACTCATTTGTCATGAGGGGAATAGAAGAAGAAAGGCTTCTCAAGCTGCAAGGAACCTCTGCTCGTGCATAACATTTCTCATACAATTCTCATCATGAAGAAGGTATTCTTGCATCAAGTTTATTATGGCATGCTAGATTTGGACATTTGAACTATGACAGCCTCTGCTTGTTGAAGAAAAATGGGGTTGCTGGTTTGCCTACAATTCCTAGGAAACTTAAGCAATGTGACGCTTGCATTCTAGGAAAGCATAGCAAACAATCTTTTCATGATTCACATTCAAGAGCACATAGAAAACTTGACCTCATTCATTCAGATTTATGTGGTCCAATGCCTATTCCTTCTGCAAATGGAAATAAATATATGATGACATTTATTGATGACTACACCAAAATGTGTTGGGCTTATTTATTGAAGAACAAATCTGATGTTTTTCAAACATTCAAGAACTCACATAAATGGATTGAAAATGATGCACAATCTCATATTGGGTCTATTTGCACTGATAATGGAAAAGACTACACATCAAATGAATTTGAAAACTATCTTCGCCAACATGGGATCAAACATCAAACAATTGTGCCTTACAATCCCCAACAGAATGGTGTAGCTGAAAGAATGAATAGGGCAATCTTAAATATGGTACGATCCATGCTCTTCTTAAAAAATATAAAGATAATGTTTTGGGCTGATGCTATTCTATGTGCTTCATATACAAAGAATATATGTCCATCTAATGCTATTAGAAACAAGACTCCATATGAAATGTGGTATGGACATGTTCCTTCGATAAAGCATCTCAGGGTCTTTGGTTCCACTTGTTATGCCTTGATACCAAACGTACATAGAAACAAACTTGGTGCATGAAGTGGTAAGTGTATCTTTCTGGGGTATTCAAACACCTCCAAAGCATACCGTCTCTATGGTGAAGTAAATAAAAAGTTTTTTGTATCTAGAGATGTAATTTTTCTTGAATCATCCAAAACTGACAATGTTGTTAAGCCGCAACTTGATCGCTTAGATAGATTCACAAAAGAAAAATCATTTCAAGAATTTGATAATTATATTCCACATCTTGAAGTGGGGATTCCTATACTAGATCAACATGTGGAATCTTCTTTTGTAGTACACTCTCCCTCGCATGAAACTCCAACAACAGATGATGTTTTAAGTGATGTGATTGATAGAATTGGGAGACTCAATATTGATTCAGTTCCAACTCAATCAACAGAGCAGCTTGGACCATCTGAAAAAGGTCCCCCAAAGTGGCTGACAAAGACACTTGAAAGTGTTCATCCTGATGAAGTTGGAAAGATGGGAACTAGAAATTCAAATCGGCAAAACGGAGGTGATGTAGACGACTCTAATTCACCTGTTGATATGGATGTTTCTCATGATTGTGAATTGAACGTGTCTAAATATTTTGAACCAACTTCCTTCAAAGAATTTGCTTCTCATGATGAATGGAAAGAAGCGATGCAAAAGGAGTATGATGCCCTCATAAAGAATGGCACTCGGAAGCTGGTTGATCCTCCATTAGTAACCAAACCAATTGGCTGCAAGTGGGTCTACAAACACAAGTATAAAGCTGATGGCCCACTTGACAAGCACAAAGCTAAGCTTGTGCAAAAGGTTTTTCACATAAGGAAGGGGTCGATTATGAGGAGACTTTTCCCCCACAACAAAATGGGCTACCATCTGGACACTCTTTGCCCTAGCATCTCAGAATGGTTGGAAAGTCCATCAAATGGATGTAAAAACTACCTTCTTGAATGGAGATCTAAAAGAGAATGTTTTTATTTCCTAGCCTAAACGATTTGTTGTGAAAGGACATGAGCTTAAAGTATGAAAACTTGTGAAGTCCTTATATGGCCTCAAACAAGCACTACGAGCATAGTATGAAAAACTAAGTTAGCACCTTCTGAAACTCATTCTAAAACATTATGATCTTGATGATGTAACTTTATTTGTCAATAAAGTTGGAAAAATTGTTGTATATTTTGTTGTATATGTAGATGATCATTTCATGACAGGGAAGAATGAAAGCTACATTGCGTCCATAAAGAAGGAATTAGGGAATAGTTTTGAAATGAATGATTTGGGCTATGTTCACTACTATCTTGGCATTGAAGTAACCCAACATCCAAAGTCCATATTTCTTTCTGAAAAGAAATATATTGGAGATCTGTTGAACAAGTTTGGCATGACATAACTTAAAGCTCACATCTATTGAAGGAAAATAATCTGAGGATGCAACAAAGTATAGACAGCGTGTAGGAAGTCTCAACTACCTAACTACTACCAAACCCGACATTTTGTTTACTATTGGAATCCTCTACAGGTTTATGCAAAAGCATTGTGAGGGACATTGGCCTACTGCAAGTAGAGTTATAAGGTACTTGAAGGGAACTCAAGACTTTGGAATCAAGTATACACAGGTAGACGACTTCAGCTTAATTGGATACTCTGATTCAGACTTCAACGGAGACAAGTAAACTAGGGTATCTACTTCAGGATGTGCTATGAGTATTGGATTAGGAGCTGTCTCCTGGAGATCACACAAACAATCAGTTCCAGTAGATTCCACAATAGAAGTAGAATACTGGCAGCAGCTGAAGCAACAAAAGAAATTGTGTGGCTTAGGAAAATTCTTGAAGATTTGCAGGTAAAACAAGTACAATCAACTCCACTCATGATTGACAATACCTCTATAATAAAGTTGGCCAAGTACCCAAAGTTCCATGATAGAATGAAGCACACCAATACTAAATATAATCTATTTTGACATCATGTTGAGGCAAAAACAATCCATCTCCATCATTTTTCCACTAATGAGCAAATTGCAAACATCTTCACCAAAGCGCTTAGAAGAGAAAAACTTGAATGATTCAGAATGATGCTTGGACTCACCAACATCCCTTTAGATTAAGGGGGGAATATTGACACCTAATCATCAGGATTGGGTGAATATAATGTAAATAAATAAATAAGTAATATGATTAGTCATCGGGAGATGAAGTGAATAGTCTCTTCCTCACGTATATAATGAAGACATATGTAAAGTAATACGATATACAAATCAATTTTGGTTGAGGAGTTACTGCCTAGTATGACATAGTTCCATGGTAGACTTTATTTCTGAAGAGATAGAATTAAGGTGATTGAAAAACTTATCAAGTTCTCATTTACCATGAGTCCATTTTATCTTGGTGTCATCAACGAATCTATTCCACCAATCTAGAAGGCCTTTGTTCTAAAAGTACTACATGAATAAGTTCACAACAATTTGTGAGAGTGGAGATCCCATTGAAACCCTAGATATTTTCTCATAATAAGTTCCTTGGAAACTGAAAAACGTGGAGTGCAAACATATCTTAGCAAGCTTTTTTGTTTTCCCATAACAGCCTCTTTAATAACATGAATGATATCATCTAAAGGAATTTTGATAAATAGGGAGACCAGATAAGAACTTACAAGAATGCCTTCTTGATCCACCCTTTCATTTTTGATAAGATTAACAAAATCGTTCGAATATTTAATAAAAGAATCAATATTTACAGTAAGAGGTTTAAGTATCTTAGCAACACATTTTGTTAATTCATAGTATCTCCCCCATCTATAAATTAGCATAATATGTTTCCAAGATACTTAACCTTCTTACTGGAAATATCGATTCTATTATTATAGATTCCAATTATTTTGTTGATCTTACAAAAAATGAAACAACAGATCAAGATGACATTCTTGTAAATTTTGATGTGGTGTCCCTATTTACCAAAAATCCTTTAGATGAGGTCATCCATGTTATTATAGAGTTTTTCGATATGAAAACAATAAAGATTGCTAAGATATGTTTGCATTCCACATTTTTTAGTTTCCAGGGAAGTTATTATGAGAAAATATCTCGACTAGCAATGGGATCTCCACTCTCACCAATTGTTGTGAATTTATTTATGGATTACTTTAAGAATAAATCCCTTGAATCCTACCAATTAAAGCCAATTTGGTGGAAGAGAATCATTGATGAGACCAACATAAATGGACTCATGGTAATGGAAAAATTGATAAGTTTTTCAGTCACCTTAATTCTATCCCTTCTGAAATAAAATTTACCATGGAATTAGAAGAGAAAAAAAGCATACCATTCCTAGATGGCCTTATTACCAAGAAGGAGGATGGTACACTAGGACATCAAATACTCTAGAAATTTTTTTAGATAGAAAGTGATCTCCATGTTGAGTCATATTATCATCCTTCTCAAAATTTTGGAGTCCTTAGTACTCTTGCTGTTGGGGCCCTTAAAATATATGGCTATGAACACCTAGACAAAGAGAAAAATAACTTAAATTCTATATTTAAAGTCTAAGTTATAAATAGGAGGACATTAAGATGACTATAAGAGGATTTTAAGGAAAGGTTAACTCCCAAATCCGTCAACCACAATGTGGAAAGGTACTCCCCCATTACGTTCAGGTAGTGACTCATAATATTGCAAATATTTTGTGTAAGAAAATCATATTCACTCAACTCACAACAACGGAAACAATGAAGAAAAGAATGAGGTCCCTTAAGGATAATATTAATCAAGATCAGATTAAGGGTGTTTACTAAAATCATTCTTCTTGTGGTAAAATTTATATTGGATGAAACAGACACTCCTTGCAAAGAAAACTAAATGAGCATAAAGTCGACATTAAAAATCAGAGATCATGTGCTTTAGCTCTTGCTGAACACAACTCAAAAACTAGGCATCATGTTTCTTAGAAAGTGCCAGAATTATCACTAGAGAAGAACACTATCGAAGGAGGAAAATTAGAAAAATCCATTGAAATTATGAAACATTCACATAATCTCAATAGGCATAGAGACATTGATATTAGTGGAAATTGGTTTCTTCTCATTAGACAATCTAGTTTTTCCAACACTTCCTATGCACACCATCTCAAATATGAATATCTATCCATAACTCACATTCTTTAATTAATAAATAAATTACAATAATATAAACATTAACACATAACTAATTAACACCATGTTAAAATTAATAACATATAAATAAATAACACATTAATTTCTTTATTATTAAGCTCACTTAATACACTATTATGAATTTCAATTAATTTTTCAACAATTAATTTTTAATAATTTAACTTTAAATCAATTACTTTTCTATAATAAACATTATATAGTTTTGATTTTAATATAATTAACCTTTGTTTATATTATTAATATAATTAATAATCATTATTGGTTATTTGTAACATTATGAATTATTATAATGATTTATTATAAGATTTTTATTACTATTTTATATAATATATAATTAGTATAGTGTATATTATTAATTATTAGTTTAGATATTTTTATTAAAATAATTAATTGTTTGTTATTCATTAGATTTTTAACTATTTCATTATTTTTTTAATTATGTAGTTTAATTTCACATCCAATACTATTAGCCTATTTTTTTTATTTTTTAGTTGAAAGTTTATGTTTTCTGTTTTTATATTTTATTTTATTTATTTATTATTCCTCGATCTTAACTCTTCTTTCCTCATCCATTTTTATGATGAGGATTTTCTTTAGGATTCAGAACATTGAAATTTCTTACATACTATTATGGAAAATCTAAAAGCTCTTTACAGAAATTTGGTTGTTTTTATGAGGAAATAATTAAGGAAGTTCTACAATTTCTATTGTCTTTTGATATTGATATGTAATAATGGGGACTTTTGAATGAAGTTACTAACATTTCAAATATTAATAAGATCATCAAAAATATAATAAAGTACTTACATTTAATACAAATAATTGAAGATATTTAATTATAGTATGTGGGGTAATGT
This sequence comes from Pinus taeda, assembly GCA_000404065.3. Classification (NCBI taxonomy): domain Eukaryota; kingdom Viridiplantae; phylum Streptophyta; class Pinopsida; order Pinales; family Pinaceae; genus Pinus; species Pinus taeda. The sequence continues at coordinate 62,851 of APFE031197804.1, forward strand.
GAAAGCGATATTATACAATAATGGAACATGAACAATGGTTCTAAACGTTATATGGTGTTTAAAGAAAAGAAAAAAATCCAAAATTTTAAGAAGGATATTATCATTCTAGTTTGTGTTATTTTGGACCATTAACTATGTATTTTTTTTATGTTCTCTTGATCTAGATAGATTGAGAGCAAAATGAATTGATGCATGATATTTCTTAAATAAAATAGAGAAATTATAAAATTGAAATTTTAGGATTTGAATAATAGTTTAAAAATGTTATACAAAATACAATGGGTTGAATTATCATGGATATATTTGATAATAATTCGAAAATGAAGAGGGGATACTCTATAATATAAGATACCTAACATTAATATTAAATTATGATTGATTTTGCCTTCTAATATCCATAATTTTTATTTCTCTAGAAAAATGTTATTGGTGTGAAAACCATATAAGTTTTCATATTGCTCTATTTTAGCCTTACCTTAAATTAGTAGAAAGATAATTCAAAAAACACATATTCTTGGACATTACACACCATAAACTAGGAAACATGAGTAATGACTACAAACTATGTTGAAACCTGAAGACCTGAAAGGTATAGAGATTGTCAGGAGTAGTTCTAAGAAGATTATAAACGACTCTTAGATTATTCCTTGCTCCTCATGCAAAAATAGTGTTTATTTATTCAAATTCTTGTATAATATAAGGGAAATTTGGTTCTATAATATATTAACAACTTATCCTTTATTGAGATTCCATTACTGTAGCCATTATAACGTTACTAGTATAATTATCATTGATATTTCTAGTGCATGTGTTCTATTCCTCCTTACATATATTGAAGAAAGGTCTAAAGTATATATAATTGCATGTTAAAGACAATATGTAAGCACAAGAAGCTTATACTGTTTACTTGAAAAATAATTATCATTTACAACATTGCATATATCATAATGCCATATTGGAATTTTATGATCATCATAAGAGAATGCTTGACATTTTATTTAAGTAGAATCATAATTCTTTTCAACCTAAAATATTTAGAGAAGGAAATTTTACTTTTAATTTTCGCTAAAGTTCTTTATGATATCAAGAACTTGTTATTGGATGTATTGTATCCATTCAAAAAATTCCCTATATTATCCCTAGTGGGGGTGTGAGCGAGGAAGGAATGTTTTTTAAAATGTGTGTTGGGATTACACATGTCCACTTCTCCTCCTGTCATGTCATAAAATCATTTTACTGTCTTGGGGTAATAACTTCACATCCCCTCATTATAAATGCATGAAGCTTTATATAGGATGATGGGACTAGCCCAACAAACCATACGATTCTGCACAGTAAGATTTGACTTAACACGCTGTTTATCTTAATCACTAATTGAATGATTTAAACAATGATTAAACTGTGGATTAAATTATGGTTTATGACCTGACCTCAGATATTTTTGGAATTTGGTGTGGTGGCAATTATGACTGTAGTTATTATTCTGTACTACACCTTGGTTTGCATTTCCTACTCCTCGTTCTTGCCAAAACCTTCCCTCCTACTATTGCTCAGTCATTTATGCTCTTTGTTTCTTGGTGTTGAGGATTTTCTCTGGTAATGTTTATGCTGCCTGTGCATGAAGCTATGCTGCAATTGTTGTGCATGCTAGTCAGGGGTACTTTGCATGAAAGTTTGTCTCTTGCATTCACTTGGGTAATTTGTGGTCTTGTCTCGTTGTGCATAGAATTATGGTTCTGTCGCCTGTGTGAGTATACGCTTGTAATTCTTCTAGAGTTGTTTAACTTGTCTTTATTCCACGGTCATTGTTCTGCTATGAGGTCATCTTACTAGTAAATCTCAGTGGTTTTGTCATGCATCCAAGTTGCAAAATGATGGCGCTTTCCTATCTTCGGCTTCACTCTAAGTAATTTCGTTTGTCCATGATTGACTTTTCTCTTTCTTTTGTTTTGTTCCTAATGAATTTACTCCTTTGTCTCAGTCCATGTCCGAGATTTTTGGCTTAATGGCCTACGATCTGTCTACGCTATGAACCCTCCAGGTAAGGAAAAATTTCCCTTTATCATATGCATTTATCCACTTTTTTTTCCTTCCAAAGTCGGCAATTATGCTCACAGTCTAGTCTTGGTTCTTTTGCAGGTTGTGGGTTTGCAATTGGGCATGCCTAGAGTAGTCACCTCGGCTCTTACTTGGTAGGCTCTGTCACCGTCACCAATTTTTTTGGTTATAGAGTTAAGTCCTGTAAATTCTGAGGGTTTGGTTTCATTGGCGTCCCTCTGCTGTAGTCCAGTGTCTTAGTTCATTTTTAATGCAGGCCTTCTTAAGTTTCAATGCTTGTTGCCTATAAACTTATATAATATGGAAGCCATCCCTAAAACACTCGTCTAGGGTTTGTTGGTCGTTAGGTTTGTGACTGCTTGTAGGTTATGTTCAAACACTGCTATGTATATACAGGCATTTCATGTTATAATTGAAAATAAATTTTAGGGAAAACTTTAGCTTTGAATTACCTCTATTTTAATGGTGATTGTTTGATTGTTGTTTCTCTCATTCTCGCTTGGATGCCCTCTAGATGTGCCTAGTTATCTTGTGCCTTTTCCTTGGCTGTTTTAAATATTATTAAGAGGAAAAGAACGATGGAACTATGCCTGCACTGTGGTTGTTTTTGTAGTTACTTCAATGACCAGAAAGTATTGTAGACATACTCGTATTTGTTTAGGTGGATAGATTCGAAATTGAGAAAGTATTATGTGGCTTGTATGACTATGTGTATGTGCCTAATTTGCTCAAACTACTTGCAATTGTTCTTGTACACTTCAATATTGATTTCTCTTCATGGGTTACAAACCCTTGTTCTAGAAATTTGTTACAATCTTGGTTGATTGAACTTTGTTTCTCCAGCAAAAGAAAATAGAAAAGACAATTTGCATGTGTTGTGTCGATTATTCTGCTTCTTTGGTGAATAGGAAACAATAAAGAAAATGTTATGATTACACAAATGGATTCGAATAAATTGTCTGCTCTTTTATTATGAATACTTGTATGCTGAATGCTGAACCTTTTGAATGATTTTCGATGTTACATTTATGTCTTCTGTCTACAGTTACCTAAACTATGTAGTTACTTTCTCAGTTGCAATTCTTATTAGTTACATAACTATTCATGTATTCGATTCTGCCTATACTGCAAGATTTTACATTAGACATATTTCTCTTTTCCCTCTAAAATGAAGGAATAGTTATTAACCTATTGTTTATTAAAGACAAACAAAATAGAGACCCTAACCAACCAAACTATCCCTAAGTAATACTGCGATTAAAAGAAAAAGCAAAGTCCTACATCCTACTTTGACAAACTGAACATAAAGAAACCAATCCGCTAATACAAATTTCCACCTTCGTGGAGACCAACACCCGGTCATGGTGCCCTAGCTGGATGCTCATGCATCACAGGCTGATAGTGTTACGTTGTTATTTGTGGTGGTGGTGAGGTGACTTCCTCACCTTATTGCTCATGTTATTAGGATGTAGTAAGATATGTTCATTTGGGAGGATTGCCTCACTAATTTGATGAAGATGGTAGTGGTTTTCATTATGGTCGTAAAATGACATCATTTCTTGTGATTTACTAAAGGCTGATGAGTGAATTGAGTCAATGTTTTTCATTTTATTTTTGGGCATCACAACACATGGGCCAGTCTTCAAATTGGTAGTTGTCTTATTTAATTATGCCCTTCAAGAAATTGATTTTGTAGGCATTTTGTATCCCTCCCTAGTCCTAGTTTGAAGTTGTTGGTATGCTAAAATTTTCTTTGTGTGGTTTTAGAAAGAGAAGTTTATATTTCAGTTTGAAAGTGCAATTTAGGTTTCAAATACTCAAGACCTTCTTCCTACATAAAAGATAGTAAAATTATATGTCAAGCAATCGAGATTTTAACATCTCAAGGTGGAACTCTCTTTCTATATTTCCATTTGGGATTCTAGTCGTCGAGTTTACCATATTTCTTAACTTTGGGGGTGATTTTTGAATCATTTTGTAATTGTCAAGTGTTAATGTTGTGTATTACATTTTGGGTTTTTAGAGGTCCACATATGTAGCTTATCAAGTTTTACAAATCAATATTGTATTTGGGTCCTAGGTGTGGAGTCTGGGGATGAATTTTTTCTGGTTTGCTCATGATTTAAATGGTACTTGTTTTTTTCTCCTATTTCTCTTGTTTGTAGTTGTTTCATCTAAGGTTGTGGGGTCTACTCTCTCTTCTCTACTACCATACCTCCTCGACATGAGAGTCATATAGGTGGCCTGAGTATTTCTCGCTCTCAATGTTATCAGTTGTTTTGGTCGGATTTTGTCAAAAGATAATTTGATTTTGTCCCTCTAGAAGTAGAGAGAGAAATTATTCAACTAGAATCAAAGGATTTTAGGGACTACCCTTCATTTTCCTATTTGGAGGTAGGAGGAGAAGGCCTCAAATGGATTCTAGATCTTGGAATGTTTAGGAAATGAAGGTTGCATTTTCTACATTCTCTCTTGGTTCACCAAGATATGGATACTCTCTTATGCATGGTTCTAAGAGATAAGCAAGTTGATAGTTACAATTTTTTTGTAGGCCAACACGACATTAAATGTCTTCTATGTAATTTATGTTTCTGACTTGATTATATTGTTGCAAATTTGAGCAGGGTAGGAAAATATGTGGTGTGAGACTCAACTTTTGAAGAGACTTATGATCCTCTTAGAGTCATTACTGTTCCACCCGGTGCTAATGCTCCTGATTATCTAATTATTCTATCCCATTAACATTTGTATTTGTTGGTTAGTTTTGGCTACCTTGGGCTCAATTAGTATTATGGTTATTGAATATCTTCAAGGTGTCTTGAAGTTTCTTATGGCGAATTTTAGTTGGGTCTAAACATCTTTTGCAATGTGTGATGGATTTATATCACCCATGGAATGATGTGGTGTGCGCTCTAGCATATCAGAAAGGCATCAATATATTCAATAATGAAAATTGTACATCCAACACGCTCCTTGGTTCCTAGGTTCATTAATTGGTGGTGAGCGACTACTTTACTTTGTTCTGCAAGTTTTTAGTCATGTTCTACAGGAGAATGCATTCTTTCATGTTGAGTGTTTTTTTTCATGTGTATGACTTTTTTATGAAAAACATTTGGGGTGCAAAATGTTTCTTTACTGATAACAGACTCTTGAGCTCAGGAATATTCTAGTCTCGTACTACTTATGCTTCAACTTGTAATAGGCAGGAATTTCATTTATGTTGTTATAAATGGTTGGAGATTTATCCTACGAAGCTTTTCCTTTTTGCTAAAACTAACTATATGGTCTCAATGTACAACTTGTTCCTTTAATGAAAATATTTTGCACTAGTTTACAAAAAAAAAGACAAATCCTGTATATTATATATACTTCTAAGAAAAAATGAATCTTATAATGTTAAGGCAATTGGTAAAGCATCACTGATAAATATTTAATAGCTAAAAATCACTTAAACATCAATTCGATGAATAATATCCATTCATATAGCATCCTATTTAAAATTCATTTAAGTCAACTATAACATTTATCAATATTCACATTAAAAAATAAAAATAACAAATAATATTTAAAAAAAAAATAAAACAACAACCTAGATAAAGAGAAAATCCTTAACCAAAAGAAAGAAAATCCACTCTTTAATAACATATATTATAATTATCTAATACAATTCAATAAGCAAATACTCCTTGATAACCAAATACTCCTTAAGCATCCTTTATTATGGATATTTCTTCCATTATGCCAAACTAACATAATTTTTTTTAGTTTTTATATCATATATCTATAATTTTATCATTCTCCTCTATTTATATTTTTTTTGCTTTCCATAGTCATTCTAATGAATAGATACATAGTCATTAGTTCTTTCTTTATCTAGAATTAAACGATTTTTTCCATAACTAGGGGCATCTATCCCTAACACTATTTAGCCTTCTAATGATTCAGAGTCCTTTATCACTATAAGGACAACAACTTGTAGTGGGGTTTTCCATGGAACCTCAACAAAAAATACATCCATTATAGTGCAGAATTGTTGTGGAAGTGGCTTACGGTTTTTTATATACATATGCCTAAATCATATGCATGCTCGAGTGCTGTTCTCAGAAATAACAGAATGTATTGTTGTTTATATAACATGTGACACCAATAACCAATATTATTACAAAATACTAAACTATAATTTTATTTTAAAAAATATAGCATACATAATAATTCTCCACAATCAATTAAAAGAACGGGTGTACATAAAATGAAGGCATCTGATTACCATATAACAACTTTCCTTTTAGTATTCAATGAAAGAATTTAATTTTTCAAAAACCATAAAAAAAAACATTTATTTTTGGCGTAAAAAGCATAGCAAAACCATTGCATATACACTATTTACATACTCAAAAACATTAATAGTGCATTCGATAGAATATCACTTCGTACTTTCTGACATATAAAAAAATGCATTTGAAATTTTGTGAATAAGTTTAGATACTAATGTGTTGATACATAACACAGCATTGCTAGAGTTTCCTGGCATTTAGTTTAATTATTAAATTATAAATAGTATCAACGGGTTTGTACATTTGAGCAATGATTACAAAGTAGTTATTATCACTTACTTTAGTTATTAAAGAAAGAAAAACAATAAAGACATACAATTTTATGTTAGTAAAAAATGACAGAGTAATCCATAACTGTATTACATTTGGCTAGAGAAAAATAATAAGAGTTCTATTTGTGATTGATTTATTTATGAGCTTTAATATCATATTTGTTCATTTTATTTTGTCATCAAAGTTTTTTATTAAATTATTATAGGAGAGAATTGAACAACATTGTAATCCATTTATCATAACATATTCATTTTTCAATATATATAAATATTTTTGGGAATGTTGGGTGCTATATTATTAGAAAAGGGAATCAAAATATGTTATATAATTGATTGGTAAAGATATTAAAATTAATTTGCTTTTCATTTTAAATAATTGTACTAAATTTTTTGTATAATTTATAAAGAAGATTTATTGTTATAATATATCATCAATTTATTGTAAAATGTGCATTTTCCAAGGTACATAAAGATTTTCATGAAATTTATTAACAACCTTTAAATTATGTTACCCTGTGATTTATTTTAATAATATACATCAAATTATAATATATATATATATATATATATATATAATATATATATCTATTATATATATATATATATATAACAACTACATCAATATATACTTATTCTATATAATATTTCAATTGTAATTCCTCTCTAGTTCATAAAATATTATAGTTAAGATGTTGTTATTTAGTAGTTGAAATATTGATGGTAATGATATGATGGCCAAGGTTTACTTTGTGGGGGAAAACTATGATAATATAATTATTTGAATTTCAAATAATTAAATATGGTATTGGAAGAAATTATCAAGAACAAAGGAATGAATAAGATCATTATCCTAATCCATAATCTAGGATGGATAGATTGGATAAATGAAATATATATTTATATATATTATAATATATATATATATATATATATATATTTTATATAGATATATATAATCTTTCCCAAATCATTCAAGAAAACCCCCTAGAATGAAATCGTGTTATTTACTAGATAAGTAGAGAAAAATCTCGGAAAACCGCTCAGTAAGGGGGAACAACACTTGAATATGTGAAAAAGAATCATTTTCAAGAAAAGGAAAATAGGAAATACCTAGGCTATGGGGATTGGGAAAACCCAGAAAAATTGGACGTTATTATAGAAATTATGTTAGGGAAAGTGAGGCATAAAAATACCTTCACCAAGACAACAAAGGTTGTTGATTCTGGGGAAAAATAAGAGATCTCACCTTGATGGAGAACCTGAGGTGAAAGTTAATGGTTGGTGTTCTTTCCAAGATTACTACAGTTGATTGCAATCCTAATTTCTAGTAAAAGAGTGTTTGGTTTCTTATAACATATATTATTCTAGTTAATATCATGTGATTATTTCCATACAGTTTCCATCCATGAGTATTCTCGATTCTATTCTTTCTATGAGTAGCTTACTATGAAAATTATGGATGCAATCAAAATGTATAAATGTTTATTAGATCATGCTCGCCTATGGCTGAAATAATTATATAGCTATAGAGACCATGGTGTTTCTTTGTGTGAATCTGTTTAGAATAGATTTGGTGTTCAGACTTTAAAAATTATTTATTGACTAAGTCATGAAAAGGAAATCTTTGAAAAGAGTAGTCCTCTCACATGTATTTAATTTTTTTAAGGCTTTTATTTAGTTATGCAATCTTTCCTTAGAAGTAAATAACACAATAAATTATGAAATGCTAGTATATAAGATTTCATGCATGCACACAAAATATGGAGAGAGATTTATGCACGAAATTGTACACTTAAATTGTTGGAATGATGTAGGATACCCTATACTAGTATTACATTAGTTAAGAGGTGGAAATAGAGGACGTGGGATATTTTCAACAATAGTAGGTCTATGTAGAAGTATGCCAAATCAAAATATGGTCAAAAATACCCTAGGCACTTCTGCAAGGAAGTTAAAAATTATCTTCCACTTGTATTGAACCCCTCAGTGATGAATGGGTGAAGACAGTAGAAGAAAACCTTAGAAACGTTTTGCAGATAAATGAAATCGAAGTCTTGCATGTCACTTACTAGATGTAGAATGTTAAGGGGGGAAATCAAATCTAGTAGTTTGAATCATTGACACTTAAAGGTAAACATCATAAATCATACTCGACAACTAACTGAAAACTGAAACTAATAACATCATAAATCGATCTTAACCATAGATTTTATAATTAAAGCTAACAATTGTGATCAAGCTCATATGTGAGAAACCATTCTTTTGATACTGAGTATAATTTGAAATACTAGAAAACAAAATCAAAAGGCAGGAAATCCCTTTTCTAGATGTGGAGGAAATTAGTTGCACCAAAAGACCACATTGTGACATTACATGCATAAATTTTCAATAAGGACAAAGTACACATAGGTACTTTGAGTTCATACATGAACTGGAAAAATAACGTTCTGTTGTTTAACATATCTCAGAGAGTAGAACAACTAAATCTAGTACTACATTGGGCGCAGAGCTCTAAATTAAGGAATGAGAAGCTAACTTTACATAAAGAGCATAGTGTAAGATGAATAAATATTCCTAAACACTCGTTAGGATTTAAGATCGAGAACACATAAATTTTATAGCATAGTAATGTTGCTTCAACAAAATAAATAACAAGAAACCATAAAACGGACATGACCACATCATTTTGAGGTAAGTTTGGCACGACAAAGGAACATCATTATTAGCTATACATATATAAATGAAATTACTAAGAATGAATCTAAATACACAAATCATTTGGGAACATCCATGATTATAAACATAATGATAACTTCAACATTACCAAAATAATAAAATGTGAAGCCATTGTCATAAATATTCTTAAACAAACATAGGGGAAAGCCCCATTAAATTATAGGTGAATATATTAGGTACTCAAAACCAAAACAAAAACTGCCATAACCATGTCATTTCACAAAAAAATATAAGTACTGAAATTTTGATGGTGAACAATCTTCACCAGAAATAGGGAGAAAGAGGGCTTAGTGGTCTGTAGATGGAACTCAACTCACAAAACCCCATCAAAACTACCTCTAGATAAATAGTAAAAATGTAAACAAAGCAGGGACCTCTTCCATTCAATATTTAGGTGCACATCTAGGATATAACTTAAATAAAAACATATGATAGTGAAATGGACTTCACAAACCCATGAAAAGTGTTAATCAAGAAGTTCCTCTTGCAGAGTAATACCCAAGAAGGAGGGGGATTTGAAACTAGAATGAACCTTGAGGAATGACGAGGCCTACATTAGTATTGTTGAATCTCGAATGAACATGGATTGTACAGGGAAAGGCATTGGCGAATATGTGCCTTTTCATAGTCAATAAAAGAGAAATTAGACAGTATTGTTACAAATAAAATTTAGGCAGTTTTATAGCTAGCTTCTTAGCGTACTGGAGTAGTTAAGAAAAAAATAAACCAAGGTTTCCATACCGGATTTGAAGACAGGACCATGAATCTATGGCATGGAAAGAACCTATACATTGGAATGAGGAGGAAAAATGAGGTGACAGAGGAGTACATAATATTAAGTTTGAAACTAGTTGCATCGAAAATCATCTTGATATCACCTGTAATAAAAACCCACCATACATTGTCAATGGAGGTGAGAGAGTGCCATTCTCGTGCATCAACTTTTCTCTTCATCGCCAACTCAGTTAGGTCCTGTAATGGCAAAGGTAACTCATTATTTTCAAGAGGAAAATGTCATATTAAAGAGAAGAAAAAAAAGGAAGAGTGATAGTATACTTTTACGTGAACGAGGAGAAAACACTGTGTAGAAAAACATGGATTAATGTCCCTAAAAATTAGAGGTAAATTCCTTTCTGAACTCAGTACTCAATAGCGACATGGAAACAATGGTGCTGCAATGGGCACTATGTAACCATATCCATCATTGGCACACAACAAGCTAAGAGAGTAGTGTATACAATAAGAGTGAAACCCTTGAAAGAGTGGCATGGTAGGGCGTTGAATAGAGTGGATTATGGTGGGTGGAGCAATTGTGAGAGGGAGGAGGGTCTTGGCGAATTACTGACTTTGGCAGGGTAAAGGGTTCATGTCCATAGGTTAGATGAGATAGACCCAAAGACCAAGATGCCAAATAATATAGCGCAATCACATCTCAAATAATAATGTGAGTAAGGAATTATAAAGTTAGGGAGGGGGTAGGATAATTACCCACAAAACCCATAACATATGCCTCTAATACTAAATAAAACATGGCATGCAACTTTAGAAGGAACCATGGTGATAGTCTATAACAAATTGAGAATGAAGAAATAGGCATAAGGGATGTGGTCAATAATATCTTGCATATTTTAGAGAATATAGGGAAAGAAACCATCATGAAGTCCATGTAAATAAATTAAGCGATTAAGTATGTTAACAATAAACCATCCACTTGCACTATCATAAGAATTTAGGAAAATATGCAAACAATATTAAAAAATAAATAAATTAGTGTGATTGGGTTCATTACAAATGGTAACAAAGACCATATTTCTACCTTAGGCTTGCATAGAGGTTCCATTACTATTACTCTTTCGTAGGATTAATATTTGAAAGGAATTCTTTTATAGTGTTGAATTTGTTTGATTCAAAATTGCTCTACTCTACTTTAAGGATGGAAGAGTCACCCTGAGCCATTACATGAGGGGATGATTTATACATGGAACTGGGGAAGGTGGTACATCACAATACCTACTCAGTTTACAGAGATAGTAAAGAACTTGCAACACTAATTGACATACTCAGTTTACAGAGATAGTAAAGAACTTGCAACAATAATTGACAGAACTTTGGAGTATCAATGAGAGATTAATAAAAGTTAGTGAGGAACAAGATAAATTGATTACAGAATGGACTAAGAAATAAAGTCATAAGAGCATTGAGCTGAAGGGGTCAAAACAAAAACTGAAAGGACTGATGCCAAACAATTCAAAAAATGATAAAGAATATGATAAAACATATTCTAAATCCCATAAAGATAAGAAGAAGAAGGAACTACAAGGATATTTTTGAAAGTTAAAACCTCATACCTTTAGTGAGGAAAAAGAGGAGGATGAGGAAGCTTGGCTCTTGAATATGGTCTAGTACATTCAAGTGTATGAATATGAAAGTAGCTTGAAAGCTAGATTGGCTTTTTATCACTTGCAAGGAAAAGCCACCCTGTAGTGGTAGGAGGAAAAAATTAAACATTTGTTGGATGAGAAAATTGTTTTGGGGGATGATTTTCCACATGAATTTAGACGTTGATATCTGAGTGAGAGGTATTATGATGTCTGTGCTAAATAATTCCATGACTTGAGATGGGGACAACTTACCATGGATGAGTTTGTGACCAAGTTCACCAACTTACTTCGGTATGTGCCCTGCATTGGAGAGGAAAAGGCTAAGGTGAAAATATTTCTGAACTTTTTACCAGTTGTGTATAAAGAAGGAATGAATTCGATAATCCCATAACTATAGATGAAGCAACCATGAAGGCTAAACTTTGTTACCAACAATTTGCAAATTTAAGTGAGGGTTCTTGACTCTAGCATAGAAAGTATAAAAAAAATATGGTGATGAACATGAAGAGGCAGAAGTCGATATGTTTAAATAATTTGCTAAGGACCATTGATGGAAAATTTTTAACAGAGGGGATCAAAATCAAACAACACAACCATACACTGGCTCAAAATCTCTAGATCTGGGAAACAAATGAGGCACAGGGGATAAGGAATGGGAGCCACAAAAATTTTTGGGCTATGGTGAACCGTAATTTTTGTGGGATTTTTCCCACAACCCCAAATCCATTCTGAATATTTAGGTGGCACATGAAGCTTCTACGATAAATGATGTAGCCAGAAGTATTTCGAGAATTAGCACCACATTGGAGGACCAGCAAGTAGAACATCAATCTACCATGATTGATATCGAAGGTATTATCCAAAGAGAACCTACATGTGTTAATAGACCCTAGGGCTAGCTTAAGCTATATAAATCTTCATATGGTGGAAAAATATAATTTAAAATTAGAAAAATATCAAAGTTTCTCGTTGGTACAATTAGCCACTAGTACGAAACAAAAAGTGACCCATGTGGTAAAATAGTGTGTAATGAATTTAAATGGATATATAACCAAAATACACTTAAGAATCCTTCCCTTAGGATCATATGACCTCTTAATTGGGATGGACTTGTTGGAACAACAGAAAGCTATTGTAAACTAGCTAGAAACGTCTGTGAGTTGCATTAATTCATAGGTGAATCACATTTTCATAAAAGGAAAGCCAAAACTAGTCTTGTTTAGACAAATAACAATAGTATAGTTGAAAATAACAATAAGGAAAGGCTTTCAGGTTTATATGGTGCATGTGGAAGTACAGAGGCAACATAGAGAAGATAAAGGGATAGACCAATTACCTATGGTAATAGAGTTCTGGGTTATGTTTCCTAAAGAAATTACCTAGCTACCCCCTCGGAGAAACATAGATTTCTCAGTTGACTTAATGTTAGGTGATACACCTACGTCCAGAGCCCCATATTGAATGAATACCCTAGAGTTGTTAGAATTGAAAATGTAGCTACAAGGGCTGCTAGATAAAGGCTATATTAGAATGAGTGTGTCCCCTTGGGGAGCCCTCGACCTGTTTGATAAGAAAAATGACGGTACATTTACAATGTGTATTGACTATAGGCAGCAAAATAAATTAACCATTAAATACAGATATCCCCTAGCTTGAATCGACGATCTATTTTATCAAGTGAGGGGGCAACTATCTTTTCAAATATTGATATGTGAATTAGATATCGTTAGCTATGCATAAAGAATGAAGATATACATAAGGCAACTTTTAGAATGTGGTATGATCATTATGAGTTTCTGGTATTACCTTTCGGACTAACCAATGCACCTATGACCTTCATGTGTCTCATGAATAGTGTGCTCCATAAGTACCTTGACCGGTTTGTGTAAGTCTTCATTGATGATATTTTAGTGTCTTCTAAAAATGAAGGGGAACACTAAGAACATCTTACATTGGTGTTGAAAACACTCAGGGAGCATCAACATTATGCAAAGAGTAGTAAGTGTGAGTTCTAAAAACACAAAATCCAATATTTAGTACACATCATCTCCAAAGAGGGATTGGCAGTGGACCCAGAGAAAGTTAAAGCCATTATGAATTGGCCAATACCAAAATATGTATGTGCAGTTCATTCCTTCATGGGGATTTCTAGGTACTACTGAATATTTGTGCATGGGTTCTCAAAGGTGGCCTACCTCACTACCTCTCTACAGAAGAAGGGGGTGAAGATTGAATGGACAGACAAATGCCAGGAGAGTTTTAATAATCTAAAGAAAATGTTGACAACAACCCCTATCTTAAACTTAAGAGACACAAATAAGGAGTTTACAGTGTGCACTGATGCTTTATTAGAAGGTATGGGGGTGTGCTACTAAAAGACAATGTTTTTATAGCCTATGAGTCAAGAAAAGTAAAAAAACACGAACAATTTTATGTTGTTTGTGACCTCGAGCAAGTTGTGGTAATCGATGCCTTGAAAATGTGGAGGCAGTATTTGCTAGGAAAGGAATTTGTGTTAGTAACTGATCATATCTACTTCAAGTACTTCCTTAGTCAACCTCATTTAAATGTTAGATAGGCAAGATGGTTAGCTTTTCTTAACAAGTTTGAAATGCAAATCAAACACATTAAGGGAAATGAGAATAAAATTGTTGATGCACTAAGTAGATATTCTCAGTCTTTGGTCGCAAGTGTAGAAAGCAGTGTGAAAACATATTTTGAAGTAAAAATAAAGTTAGCAGTGCAACAAGACCCGGGTTATTAAGAAATGTAGCTGAAAATAAAGGAGGTAGAAATCATGGGGTATGCTTTAAATGCAAAAGGTCTAATTACATACCAGAATAGGCTCTATATCCTGGATGTAGCAACATTAAAACAAATGACTCTAGATGAATGCCATAAGAGACCATATATCGATCATCTGGGGTATCTGAAAATGATAACAGCCTTAAGAAAACCATTTTTCTAGCCAAGGATGAAAAAAGAGGTGGCATACTATTTAGCCAAATGCCTGGAGTGCCAACAGGCGAAAGTGGAACACCAACATCTAGGAGAAGTATCGAATCAACTGCCCATACCAAAATGGAAGTGGGAGGTGATGTCCATGGGTTTTATAATATGGTTACCAAGGACCAGGCATAAGCATGACTATATTATCGTGGTAGTTAATACATTGGCCAAAGAAATGCATTTTACTCTAGTACAACCCACTTTTGGGATTGCGCAAATTGCTAATATCTTCATGAGGGATATCTTCAGACTACATGGGATACCAAAGATGCTAGTTTCGGCTAGGGATGCAAAATTTACCTCCAACTTATGGAAGGCCTTGTTTTGCAGCTTGGGAACTAAGTTGAATTTCAGTACTGCATACCATCTGTAGATAGGCGGGAAAATGAAAAGAATGAATCAAATTTTGGAGGATATGCTCCAAATGTATGTGATAGACAGGTCCATTAAGTCGGAAGCTTTCTACATTTAGTTTAGTTTTCCTATAATAACAACTATAAAACTACTATCAATATGAGCCCCTTTAAAGCCTTGAATGGCAGGAAATGCCATACCCCACTCAGTTGGAGCCAACCCGAGGATAGGTTGATTGTCAGACCCAAGGTTCTATAGCAAATGGAGCAGATAGTGTGGAAAATTCATTTTTAAAACTACCCAAGATCGACAAAAAAATTATGAAGTTAGGATAAGGTCGCATAAGGAATTCAAATTCGAATGGCATGTCTATCTCAAGGTTAAGCCTTATAAAAGTACTCTCAAAACCAAAGAGCATGCTAAATTAACAACTCCATTTTTCCCTCCATTTGAAGTTCCGGATCATGTGGATCCGGTAGCATACCAGTTATCTCTTCCTAGACATGATAAAGTTCATAATGTATTTCATGTATCACTACTGAAAAAATATTTTCATGATCCTTCTCATATAGTTGAGTGGAATGTGTTACAAGTGGAGATTAAAGGATACTTTCTACCCTAAGCACATTGTATCTTGAAGCGGACAACGACTATGCTCTGTAATCAGGTCATGGCCTGGGTTAAAGTGTAGTGGAGGCACTTCGCTCCCAAGGATGCCACTTGGGAACTGGAAGACATCATGAAAACTAATTATCCAACATTGTTTTCCAAAGAAATTCCTAAGGTATAGACATCGAGGATGTTGTTCTTTCAGTTTGGGGGGGGGATATGTAATTCTCATCTAGTTCAGAAACTATTATAGTTAAGATGTTATTTAGTAGTTGAAATATTGATCATAATGGCATGATGGTCAAGGTTTTCTTTGCGCAGAAAAACTATGATAATGTAATTATTTGAATTTGAAATAATTAAATATGGTATTGAAAGGAATTATATGGAAAGAACAAAGGAGCCAATAAGATCATTATCCTAATCCGTAATCGAGGATGGATGTATTGAATAATAATAATAATAATAAACTTTCCCAAATCACTCCAAAAAAACCTTGGATTGAAATCATGTGATTTACTATATAACTATAGAAAAACCTCGGAAAAACACTCAATGTGGGTGAAACAACACTCAAATGGATGAAAAAGAACCGTAGTGTACAAATATGGGCTTTAAAGGATGAAAAAGAATCCTTTTCAAAGAAAAGAAGAAAAGTAAAATCCTATGCTATGGAGGTTGGCAGAACCTAGAAAAATGGGACGCCATTATGGAAATTGTGTTAGGGAAAGTGAGGCATAAAAATGCCTTCACCAAGGCAAAAGAGGATGTTGATTTTGGGGAAAAAAGAGATCTCATCTCAAGGGAGAACTAGAGGTGACAATTCATGGTTGGGTGGCAATTTGTCCTTTCTAGGATTACTATGGTTGCTTGAAATCCAAATTTATGGTAAAATACTATCTGATGTTATTATTTCTATACAATTTCTAGCCATGAGTATCTTTCGTTCTATTCTTTCTATGAGTAGCTTATTATGCAAATCATAGATGTAACCAAAATTGAGAAATATTTATTAGATCATGGTTGCCTATGCCTCAAATAATTATATAGCTACATAAACCATGGAGTCTCTTCATGTGAATATGTTTAGAAAAGGTTCGGTGTTCAAACATTATAAATTATGTACTGACTGAGTGATGAAAAAGGAAATCTTGTGAAGGAGAACTTTCACAAGTGCTCTGAGATCTATTTCAATTGTTTAAGGCTTTTATTGAGTTATGTAATATTTCCTTAGAAGCAAATAATAAATAATGAAATGTTAGTATATATGATTGCATGCATGCAGACATAATATGAAGGACTTCTCCAACGAAGTCTACAATTAACTTCCACTTGTTTTGAACCCCTCAGCGACGAATGGGAGAATATGGGAGAATGTTCACAAGTAAATGCAAGCAAAGTCCTGCATGTCACTCCCCATATGTAGAAGGGTAGGGGGAATCAAACATGGTACTTTGAATCATCCACACTTCAAGGTCAACCTCATAAATCGTACTCAACAGCGAGCTGAAAATGGAAACAAATAACATCATAAATCGATCTTAACCATAGATTGTATAATTGAAGCTAACAACTGTGATCAAAATCACAGGTGAGAAACTATTATGCGATACTGAGTATACTTTGAAATACTAGAAATCAAAATCAAAAGGTACGAGGCCCCTTTGCTAGATGTCGATTAAATTAATTACACCAAAATATTGTGTTGTGAGGTTACATTCATAAATTTTTAGTAAGGACAAAGTACACACCGATACTTTGAGTTCATACATCAACTAGCATTCTATTGTTTAACATATCTCAAACAGCGCAATAGCCAAATCTAGTACTACATTAGTTGTGAAGCTCTAAGTTAAGCAATTAGAAGCTAACTGTAAATAAATAGCATAGTGGTGGGTGAATAAAATGTTCCTAAATGCTGGTTAGAATTTGGAACCAAGAACGCCTATGTTTTATAGCACAATAATGTTGCTTCAACCAAATAAACAACCTGAAATCATAAAATAGATACGAACACATCATTTTGAGTTTAGCTAGGAATGACAGAGGAACATCCTTATGATCTCTACATATATAAATGAAATTACTAAGAACGACGCTCAATATACCAATCATTTTGGAACATTCCTCATCATAAATAGAATGACAATGTCAACATTAACAAAATAACGAAATGAGTAGCCATTGTCATAAAGGTTCTTAGAAAAATGTAGCGAAAAATCCCATTAAATTACAGTGAATATACACGGTACTCAACCAAAAGAAAAATTGCCATAACCATCGCGTTGCACAAAAAAAGTACAAGTAATGGAATTTCGATGGCAGACAACCCTCACTAAAATTAGGAAAAAAGAGGGAATATTGGTATGCAAACGGAACTCGGGGGACGGAAACCCAAACAACATTGCCTCTCGAGAAAGAGTAAAAACATAAACAAAACATAGGCTTCTTCCATTCAATATTCAGGTTCACATCCAGGAAATAACTTAAATAAAATCATATGACAATGAAATGGACTTCACAGGTCCATCAAAAGCATCAACGGAGAAGTTCCTCTTACCGAGTAATACCCACGAAGCAAGGGGGTTTGAAACCAGAACCAACATAGAGGAATAACGTCCCCTAAATTAGCATTCTCAAATCTTGAATGAACATGGACTCGTACATGGAAATACATTGGCAAATACCCACATTCTCATAATAAATAAAAGAAAAATTAGACAGCAGTGTTACAAATTAAATTTAGGGAATTTTATAGCTAGCTCTTCAATGTACTGGAATTAAAAAAAAAACATAAACCAAGGCTTCCATACCTGATCTGAAGACAAAAGCGTGAAGATCGAGTGTGGAAGGAACCTGTACATCGGAATGGGTAGGAAAAATGAGGCGATAAAGGAATACAAATTAGTAAATCTGGAACTTCCTGCATCCAAAATCATCTTGAGCTAACTTATAACAAAAACCCACCGTAGATTTTCAAAGGAGGGGAGAGAGCGCCATTCTCATGCATCCACTTTGTTCTTCATTGCCACCTCACTTAGGTCATGCAATAGCAAAGGGAACTCATTATCTGCAAGAGGAAAAAGTCCTATTAAAGAGAAGCAAAAAAAGAGGAAGAGGGACAACATACTTTCACCTGAAGTAGGAGAAATCACCAAGACCAGGAAAAATGGATTAATGTCTCTATAAAATGAGAGGTAAACACCTTTCTGAACCTGAGAATCAATAGTGACATGGAAACAATGGTGTTGCACCAGACACTAAGTAACCATCTCCGTCGTTGGTACACAACAAGCCAAGAGAGCAACGTATACAATAGGAGTGAAACCCTTGAAAGATAACTGAGGAACGCCGAGTAAAATGAGATCAAAACCCTGAAACGAGAAGCTAGGGTTGGACGCATTGTAGCCCTCGCCACTGATTTGAAACCATTCAATCCCTACCGTTGAATTTTAATGGAAGAGATAAGGAAAAGGACACCTTGGATTTGATTTCTGTATTAATATTTAATTTTCTTAATAATTATAATATATATTTTAAAAATATATATATTTGTATTGAGTGAAATAATTGGGAATAATAATATAAATATTTTTTTATAATTGAAACTGACATTAATATTTTAATAATACTATGTTATATATATTATATATATATATATATTAATTAAATTTATTTATGTATTAATTGAAACAATATTATAGATATTATTAAACAATTCATATAAATATTCTTCTCACATTACTTAATTAATTAAATAAATCTATAACTCAACCATCACTTTAACTAATTTGGCAATTAATATCTTTTGGAAATAATACTGAGAGGGGTGACTTTGTATTAATAAGTCAATAACTTTTCATTTCCATAATCATATTTATATATACTACTTTCGTTAAGGGAACTTACGTATACACACAATTATATTTAAGGCAACTAGCATATATCCAACCAACTTATGATTCAGTTAATTCATCATATGTTTATCTTCAATCAGCGCATCAGAACTTCATTAACCATATAAACAATAACTAGGTCCATTTAAAAGAAAACAAACCAACACACATGAACACCAAGATTTAAGGTGGAAACCGAATGCGGGACAAAAACCACCTGTTGCTGTCTTCTTTTAATAAAAGAAAAACATGTTTACAATATCATACTGGCATAGACTCATACCAGTATGTAGGCACCCACCTGCAAAAGGCTACAACCTTCTCTCGTTCTCCAGCTTCTACTAGAAGGGAGCTACAACACCCTAGCTCTTGTATTAGTCAATCTATTTACTAGTACGTAGGTGCTTGCCTACTAAATGCTCCAACCTTCAATCGTTTTCTAGCAACTACTAGAAGGAAGCTCCAACCCCCTGGCTCTTGTACTGGCTGATATGTTTAGCAGTACATAGGCGCCGACCTAGAGAAGGCTACAACCTTCTCCCTTCCTCTAGGGACCA
This sequence comes from Pinus taeda, assembly GCA_000404065.3. Lineage (NCBI taxonomy): Eukaryota > Viridiplantae > Streptophyta > Pinopsida > Pinales > Pinaceae > Pinus > Pinus taeda. The sequence goes on from APFE031197804.1 coordinate 83,057, forward strand.
CATTTCATAAACTTTTAGACTAGATAGTCTTGGATCACATCACCATTATCTAAAGTCCATGTTTCATCCAATTTTCATACTGGACCCATCAACAACATTGAAGCTCAAAATCAGTTACCACTACAATGGAACCATTGCATTAATCAATCATTAAATACTCAACCGTCAATGTTTGAATGACCGACAACTTAATAACGCAATCACCAGAACACAAAGCAGAACTCAGAACTTTGCAGCAACCACTAGAAGCATCTGAAAATTCAGATATCATATTTCATAATGTATACACTACTCTGATGAGTCAAACCAGTGTGTATACGTGATTTTACCAAAGTGAACTCGTGTATAGATCTACAAATACTAACTTAAAAACTTTACAGATATTTCAGAATTTAGTCATACCTAGATCATAACATTTGCAGAATAAAACATGAGTCATTATTCAGATCTAGTCTATCCATGATCAAACCACATAATGATAATACACTCCAAGTCTTAAGATACTGATTCATCATCCATCATCATCCACATAGGTGTATCCTTGGTTCAGATCAAGCAAATCATCACAAACCCATAACCTGCATATTGGACCTCACATTTCATCACATATTCAATACTTGCACACTTGGCCTAATGATCTTCTCCTCTTTTTATAGTTTTAGGCCTTTCTCAATACCATGGACCATGTAATGCCCCACTTAAATCTTATCCTACAAATTTTGTTAATGTTTACATTATCTAAAAATATTGAGAAATATAGGTCTAATATAAAATTCATGATTTCCATTATTTAAATTCTCCACTTAACTTCTCAAATTGAATATTGGGTAGAATTTGGTCTCCTTCCATTATTTCAAAATGTATGTATTCATTTCACATTACCCAATGTACCCTCACATTTATTAAGGAGAAGACATGGTCCTCTCCATGTAATTACATTTCACATTCCCCCATGTACCCTCACATTTACTTGGGAGAAGACATAGTCCTCTCCAACTCATTATCAATATATATATTCATTTCACATTACCCAATGTACCCTCACATTTATTAAGGAGAAGACATGGTCCTCTCCATGTAATTACATTTCACATTCCCCCATGCACCCTCACATTTACTTGGGAGAAGGCATAGTCCTCTCCAACTCATTATCAGTATATATGTATTCATTTCACATTACCCAATGTACCTTCACATTTACTAAGGAGTAGACATGGTCCTCTCCATGTAATTACATCTCACATTTCCAAATGTACTCCTAGCTTACTTGGGAGAAGAGAAGTCAACTATAGGTATGGGTGAGAAGTGAATGGCATTAATGAGAGGTGGTTGAGATGGAGAAGGGAAGGGGGGTATAAAAAGGGAAGGGGGAAGGGACAAAGGGGGAGTTTTTGGGAGGTTTTGCTTATGATTGTGGGGGTTGGTTGTGATTGTTTGGACTTGTTATGATTTTGGGGAGACCTTGGAAACCTATGGAGGTTTCTTGGGTTTGAGAGGAGGAAAAGTATTGTTATCTGGTTTTGCACATTCTTCTTGAGGACACACTATATCTGGTTGGACTTGGGTACGGAGGGCTAGGGAACATGTGGAGGTTTTCTGGGCTAGCAATTTGTTTCTTAGTTGGCTGGGAGGTAAATCCGGTTGGGTCGGTGAGAAGGATCGTTTAGCTGGAGCTATACGACAAAGGTATCATCATCAACCGCCGGAACAGGTACTTTTCCATGAACTACTCTTGTTAAGTTGATATTAATGGAATGCTCATCTTAATTTATGTTGCTTATGATAAAATGATAAGACGTTCAATGTTTAAAATTTTGTGAGAAGGCCAGCAAGCTCCTTTTATTACTTGCAAATCAACAGTAAAATAGATTTGTTAGTGTATAATAGAATAAGGCTCTAATAATAGGAATCGGGTTCCTACACATGGTATCAGAGCTTTGGTTCAAAATCTGGACCCAAGCCCACTAAAAACCATAATTTTTCTGCTAATTAAAAACCTTGCATACATAGTTGAGCCCCATACCTGTGCACCATCTGTAAAATGAGAAACCTGTGATTAAGCTAGGCCAACTGCTTTCGAATAACACATGAGTCATATAGTCATGCTACCAATCCCTCACCATACGACGCTTTAGCCTAAACAATTCAATAACGGGTATTGACATTTCGCGAAGTTGCGGACCCATTGTGTGCTACAGGATGTCTCCAAGACCAAAGAACAAGTTCCGAGTAGAAACAAGTTCCCCGCTCTTTTAGATGGCACTGGAACAAACCTTAGGATTCTAGAAGACGGCAATTGACTGTGCTATCTTCCTCATCCGGCTGATCAAACCACCGAACCTCATGTGGACAAGATTAGCTTGAGATTGGAAAAATCCGGGAGTAGCTAGGGCCATGGAAGCCCATGGAAGAATATGACCACCTGCATATTTGTGAGGTTCACTCCTACCTGTAAACCAAACAGAGGCCGAGTTTGGAAGTAGAATGTTCTATGATAGCTCTACCGATTTCAATTTTTTATAATAATATGTTATTTTATTTTGTTTTGTTAATGGGGCTAGGTGCCTATTGTGGAGTTTGAATTATGATGTCTAAAGGGCATGTACCAAGCCAGACCTCAGTGGTCTCTCACCTCTATGGCCTCTGAAATTCACTTATCTGCGATTTGGGTAAGCGTTGTTCATTTTTCTGTTTCCGTTCAAACCCTTAGGGTTTAATTGGCCGAAACCCTAAGGGTTGATAGGGTTTTTAGGGTTATAGTCTAAATGGCTAGATCTTCTGTCCTCCCGAGTGTCAGAAACGAATTGTGCGGTAGGTTGGCACTGGAATCCCAACTTAGGTTTAGGGATGGAAAAGACTTGAACCGTAGCAAGTCTCTAGTCTTGAGGACAAGTTACTCCGTGATGCTGCATGCTAGAAGTGAATTGTGTGGTAGATTGGCATTGGAACCGCAACTTAGGGTCTGTGCTGGAAAGGATTTGAGCCGTAGTGAGGCTCTGCATTTTATGTTTAATCTTAGAATTCCAAGATCTGTGAAGGTTATTCCAAATTCTGGTAGATGCATGGCACAGGCCACTGCTTGCGAACACGCCGAGGAAAAACGTTCCGTGACCAATGGCGGATTGCAGAATTGCACACTCTACGACTTTCTAGGGCTTCCACGGGATGGCACTCAAAAACATATAAAGGATGCATACCCGAGGTCGGCTAAGATTTGGCATCCGAATATAGCTATGAAGGGGGAATTGGCCAAGAATATAGAGGAGTTCCTTAAAATTCACGATGCTTACATTATACTGTCTCATCCAGAAACTAGAGAAAAGTATGACGAGTGATTGAGGTTGCTAAAATAGCATATTTTCCAAACCTAATGAAACTCGTTGTGTAGCCAGTTTTGACTGGATGCATAACTTTAAACGATTTGGATTTTGAATTGAAAAGAAAATCTTCGCTGAAAAAGAAATAAACAGGGACAAAATATGGCCATTGACTGCTCTTGACCTATGATAAATTTAAAATTTAGAGCATGTTAGCATGGGCTAGATTCATAAGGTCATAAATATGTTTCGAATATATATATATAATGGCTGTTGTACTAGATTTCTTCAGAAAATCAATGTTGCTGCAAAAGAATGCACTTTAAACTGTTGATGAAAAATTGACTTCTTCCGTCAAGATGATACTGGCCATTGGTTGTTTGATGAACACTAACTGAAGCCAAGAATCAGTAACACAGAGTTCATCACATATTGCAATACAATTTTGACTTTACTTCTCAAGCCAATTTAGGCTATCTGTATGATTAGCAAGAGAAGAGATCTTAGCCATATAGAATATTAGAACCATCTTAAGCTCATAACAAGTAATTATGTGAGGTTATCCAATTGCTCATCAAGTTCCTCAAGACTGGTGATGCACTACTGTAATCCCTGAAGATGACTACTGATGCAAAATGTGCCACTGGTGTATCTGAAGATGTCTGCCAAGCATATCACAAGTCTGTTGATCCATATTTCATTGTTAACCTGTACACATTCTTGCCACAACTGTACAAGCCTGAGATGATCCACAATTCTTTGAAGATCCCTCTAGGTCTTTTCACACTTAATTGAGAGGATATACTATAATGAAAATATTAGCCTCAATCTTATACAAAGTTTCTATGCCACAGACCTTAATATGATTTTGCAATATAAATCAACCTTCAATTTTAATGCATGTCATACCTTGAGAGATGAGACGTTTATCTGTCAATAGGAGTGCTTGAAGTTTCTTTTAATAACTTGCTTCCTTGTGATGAGGATTCATGCTTCATACTGTCCATGGTGCTCATGTGTTGATATTGAAACTGCCTTCAGACAAGCCAAGTACGAATGCCTTAATGAAATTATTGCTCATAACTGACATGGGTATCTCAACAGGTGTAAACAGATGCCAGTTTACCATTTGGGTTTCCAGGGTAACCCTCTGTTATCTTATGGTGTGTTAATTGATTGTATCGTTGATATTTTCTATCGGTTGCTTCGTCTTGGCATATGGCTGTCTTTTCTGTTCAATTAACAAACCAGATCACTGCCAATACTCATTTTTTTCAAGCCACTGTGAGGGCCACAAAAGCTGGTTATCTCAGACCATTCAATTGAGAGCTAGAGGAGATCGACAGTCTATGGGAACATAATTGTTGGCTATTATTTCCTTTTCCAGACTAAATTTCTATCTTAATTACTGGAAATCAGCAATTTACTCCTTCCTTGGCTGTTGTATTGCTGGAGAGAAACCATATGCCTAGCTCTTCTCTTGTATTTACTGGAATTTTATTACAGTACGTCACTACAAAACTTGCTTTGATTTCTTAAGCATCTCTGCAATTGTTCACACAATCAATTAACAACAGCTATGTTTGCGGAGATATATGTGTGGAATTGAGAACCCAATCTCGCAATTGGATTGATTGTTGGTTTAAGTGACTAAGTGTTATAAATGCTTGGCCACTGGCATAGTGTGTTTGCCAGTAAGCTGGTGTGTCCAATTGTCATGTTAACCACATAGTACAGCCTTGTATTTGCAGCTTTGCATAGCGTACTCTGTTTGATCTCTTCCTATTAACTCAATGTTGACTATCTCCTCAGGTGCATGATTAACCTCATAAATCTAGCCATTCCTTTGATTGGAATGTACTGAGCATTGGACCACAAACATAACAGCAAAGCATGATATTAGCTACAACCATATTTTATAAGCAAACAAACAAACAAGAAGCATAACCAAACCAAAACATAAATCTTCAGCCTTCACCTATAGTCTGTTTTTCAATAGACTGTTTTCCTCCAGATTAAGGTTATGTATATTATACGGTACCTATAGCAGCTTTTCAATAGTAAAGCTCTATCGCAGATGGGTTACCTACTTGAAAAACACTAACAGAACTAAACCAGATATTTATAGAATGGAAGCTCTCTCTCTAACATTTTCCAGTGTAACAAACACAATAACTTTCAATACAGAGTTTGTCTAAATGATTAGATGCTTCAATGTTGCTGTCCAATACTGTGAGCAGGGTAATGATCCATTGTCTAGGATTTCTTCAAACAATGGTACCTCAATGCTCTTTATGGCAGAGGATTGAGAAAATTGAGCTAGACATCTTCTTCTAATAGTTTAAGAGTGAATCCCATTAAAATGAAGGAGCTCCAATATCTGATGACAATCAAGCTAACTTGTTAGGGTATTGAGTCTTTAAGCTTCCAGGAAGATCATTGACTTATCAATGTGACTGCTCTGACATGTATAGATAAGGCTTTGAAGAGTTCTTCAACATAAGTGTCAGCGACTTGAAACACTACCACAGGGACTGTCCCAGGGTCGGCTTTACAGATGGCACAATCTACTTGAATTGAGTGAGTATATAAGCCATAAGACTAGGACTTGGTCTCCTCACTGATATAAGGTGCAGATTAAAATAGATAATATTCAACATTCTTCAGAGTGATACTCTTTATAGATGTTCCTTATAATATCACTTCCCAGAATTTGATGGATACATCTCTAAAATAATGAGATTTGAGATTAGATCCTTTTAAGCGATAGTATGCCGTTGTCATTTATCGAGTTGTTGCAACAATGTTATTGAGCCACGCCATAGAGCGAGCATCACAGTGAGTGGCTTGCCAGAGAGTGATTTATACTAGAGAGGAGAGCATCGAAATCAAATTATGAACTGTAGAGTAAACTATACATCATACTGATGTACCCGAGACTCTACCAATTACTGAGACATGGATGCCGAGAATATATGAAAAATGTAGAGATCAACAATCACATATTGTAGTGAAACATGCATATTGCAAATCGTACCATTGGTGATTGCAGATTGTGCCCATATATCATACCTTGAGAGATTAAAAAAAAAAAAAAAAAATTCAAATACCGTAACACTTTAGAATGATACCATACGATTGTAATGCCTTAGATGATACCACGAAGCCATCATACATGTAGTGTAGAGACATATTACGGAGTGATGTCGAGATGAACCATATAATGCCTTAGAGACATCAAGACAATGTATAAATTATCATATATATATATATATATATTGTCTTAAGATCAGATATATTGTTCTATAGGGATGATGCCATACACATATTGTACTGTATAAACAAACCTGTAGCATTATCTGGGAACGGATTATCCCAGCATGAGAAGTTGATTGACATCGTCATTTCTATTAGAAGATGCATGCTACTGTAATCGCATCCTACATACTCCAACATATCTACTCACTGATCCATTTGTCCCTAAAAAGGTGCCCTTTTCGTCAAAAATTCAAAAAGGGGAAACAAAGAGATGACTGGATATTCAGAATGATCACCTACAGACATTATTTTCACAATTCCCTGATTCATACTATTTAATTGCCAAATATAATATTCACAGCTAGTTTTTCAAATATTATATTAATGTTTGCAAGATCCTAAATCTATATCCTTTCTATGCCATCACTTATCCATAAACCTTCAGGCATCTACCATCGTTCTTGGATGGTTTCGACTTTCTCTTAAACCCTGCTATTGCTGATGTTGCTTCTTCTCAGTCATAGCATTTTAGCTAACTTAGTCATTGCATTAGAGTTAGAGATCACAGACTAACGAGATCAAATGACAAATCCAAGAGTTGTTGTATCAAAGTGTTCCTCCCTGTGCGTAGTTACTCTCGTTAGAGGAAATAATGATGTTCTAGGGTTCTTCACGTTGACTTTGCCAAGCAATAAATAGGAATCACTTTTAATATTCATAATCTTTTTATATGTTAAAAGGAAACTAATTACTTGGGAGAATGTTTGTCATTAAGAACACATTAAAGACATAGATACTTGGATATAATTATATCTAAATTAGTAGAGAATCATTCAGGATTCAATTGCAACTACCTTGTTGATGGGCATAATAGATGCTAATTCCAACTATAACTTGATGATTTTATCATTATTCTCCAAAGGCATCTTCATATTTACTAAAATGTAGACTAGAATATTTTGTAGACTCTTTTCAATCATTCATTGTATACCATTTAGACAAATTGTACTTTGTTACTAGAAGTCATTAAACATTTGGCTTTTTCACCTTTACCTATACAGCTCTTTTTGACACTTACGAGTCATTTAGGATTTCGATTTTGATAAAAGTGAGTGATGATTTTCCTTGATTACTCCTGAGAGTGGCTCGGACTAAGATAGTGACACTCCCATTGTTGGCCCTGATGTGTTTGTACAGCGGATGGATGTAAATGACCAATCAACGATATTAACTTCTTGATGTTTCAAATGTGAATTATTATGGGGTTTTGCTGAGGGTTTCTACGTAATGGTATTGTTTAATTTAAAAATAAATAAACATAAAATAAACAATTATAACTATCATGTATATGAGTCAGCTAAGAGGGACAAGTCCTAGAATGGATTACTAAGTCTTAGATATCATGCAAATTTTGAGCATATCAAAATGGTGAGGACGCGAAGGAACCAAGGACCTGGGGAGTCTTCACAAGGACCTCCTTCGAATAACCCATTACCTTCGCCAGAATTGACTCTCATCCTGCGTTCCCTAGAAGCAATTAATGAAACCTTAAGAGGACACCAAACAAATGAAATGGAAGGGGAACACCCTTCATCAGGGTTAGGGAACCACGAGGGATCTAGAGACTATGATAGGAGACCTCCAGTGGAGGACATTATGAGGGAGCTCCAGAAGATTAAGCTCCCAGAGTTTGCAGTGGGTCGTGCCGGTGAGCGTGTAGAAGCCTGGTTAGAGGGGATGGGAAGGTGTTTTGCACTAAGGGATTACAATTCCAATTCCAAAGCCAAAATAGCAATATTCCAACTCAGAGATAGTGCTCTGAATTGGTGGGGTAGCCTGGAGCGTCAACTACACCTCACTCCAGACACAGTTACTTGGGAATTATTTGAGGAGAGGTTCAGGAAGAAGTACCTGCTAGTATATTATGAAGAACAACAGGTAGGAGCCTTCCATGCGCTGATACATGGAGGTTGTACTGTAGAAGAATATGAAATCCGATTTATGGAATTGGTCAAGTATGTTGCATACATGGATACTGACCAGCGCCAAGCAGATCGTTTTATGTATGGATTGAGACCTAAGATTAGGGTAATGGTGCGGATGTGGAAACCATCCTCATTGGCAGAAGCTGTAGAAGAGGCTCATTATGTCGAAGAACACCTAGACTTAAAGGGTGAAGGCAGAGCCATCTTTCCACGTCAAATAGGGTTTATGGGGAAGGCCCCTCGTACCTTCCCGAGGAGAGGACGTCGAAGGCCCCCACCATATGGAAACAGGGTTATACCTAGAACACCGACAGTAGGGATTTCAATGGTTTCTAGTGCAGCTTCACCCATAGCTTCAAGGGCACGTACAAATCAAAGTCATAGGCGAGGAACATCAAGTGGGGGCAGGGGTTCCAGGGGAAGAAACTCTTTCCAAAGAACTCCACATCATTCGGTTCAAGGTCCACCACGCATCACTTGTTGGGGATGCGGAGGACCTCATTGTCAGTGAGACTGCCCTGAGTTTCGATCCGGTAACAACAGGAGAGAGGGAAAAGAACCAATGGGGAGAATAGGTAGCCACCACCGAATCTATGCAGCAGTTGACAATCAGTAAGTTGAACACCATTCTGTCGTGGTAGAAACCTCAGGTATGATAAACAAAGTAAAAGTTAAAATTTTTTTTGACTCTGGTGCTACAGATAGTTTCATTTCACCAGTTTCATTAGAAAAATGTGGGTTGGCAGCCTATGAGCACGATGACTTTAAACAAGTTGAGATGGCTTCTGGGGTAAAAAAAGCAGTAGGGCCTAGTGCAGACTAATGTCAGGTAAACCTCGGGGTGTGTATGACTAAGTTGAAGGCATACGTCACAGAATTGGGAACGTATGATGTAATTGTTGGAATGGACTGGCTAGAAGCTCATCGAGCTTTAGTAGGTTGTTTCAAGAAGAAGGTGATCTGTTTAGATGATGAAGGTAGGCCAATTAAGATTTGTGGAATCAAGAGGGGAGTGTCCCTACGATTCATATCCATGATGAAGGTAAAACGTTGTCTCAGACAAGGTTACAAATTGTATTTGGTCAAGACAGTAAGTGACCAGAAAGGACCTTTCCTGGATCAACATCTAGTTTTGGCTGAATTCAAGGATGTTTTTCCAGAGGAGTTGCCTGGGTTACCTCCTATAAGAGAGATTGATTTCACTATTGATCTAAAACCAGGTGCAGAACCAATATCTAAGACACCCTATAGGATGAAAACTCCGGGGATTTGTGAGTTACAGATGCAATTAAAGGAGCTCTTAGACTTGGGATTAATCAGACCTAGTATTTCCCCTTGGGGTGCACCAGTAATTTTTGTCAAGAAGAAGGATGGCGCCTTGCGGCTATGCATAGATTATAGAGACTTAAACAAAGCCACGGTAAAGAATAGGTACCCAATACCTCGAATAGATGACTTAATTGACCAAATGAAAGGGGTAGCGGTCTTCTCAAAAATTGATGTAAGATCTAGGTACCACCAATTGAGGATAAAGGAGGAAGACATCTCAAAAACTGCATTTCGAACTCAGTTTGGGCACTATGAGTTTGTAGTTTTTCCATTCGGTTTAACCAATGCATCAGCGGTGTTCATGAGCCTCATGAATAGTGTGTTCAGAAGGTATTTGGACCAATTTGTGCAAGTCTTCCTTGATGACATTCTTATATATTCCAAGAATGAAAAAGAGCATGAAAAGCACCTAAGGGTAGTATTGACTTGTTTAAGGGAAAATCAATTGTATGGGAAATTGTCAAAGTGCTCCTTCTTTTAGAAGGAAGTCCATTACCTTGGGCACATCATTTCAGGAGAAGGGATTTCAGTTGACCCAGAAAAGGTGAAGGTCATAATGGATTGGCCAATACCAAAAAATGCCCATGAGGTACGTAGTTTTATGGGGCTAGCTGGGTATTATCGCAGGTTTGTGGAAGGGTTTTCAAGGATTGCAAAACCCATCACAACATTACAGCGAAAGGGAGTTAGCTATGAATGGAAAAATGAATGTGACACTGCATTCACAGAGCTGAAGAGGTTACTAACTAGTGCACCGATCCTTCGAGTACCAGACATGGGAAAAGGCTTCACTGTCTGCACCGATGCTTCAAAACAGGGATTGGGTGTAGTATTGATGCAAGAAGGTGGGGTAATAGCTTACGCTTCTAGAAAATTGAAGAAGCATGAAGAGTTATATGCTACCCATGACTTAGAATTGGCGGCAGTGATGTTAGTCTTGAAGCTATGGAGACACTACCTCATCAGGAGAAGATTTGAGTTAAGAACAGATCATCAAAGCCTAAAGTATCTCTTCACTCAAAGCGATTTGAACGCCAGACAAAGGTGATGGAGCGAATTCATGAGTGAGTATGATTTTGAAATCTCATACATCAAGGGAAAGGAGAGTGTAGTGGCGGATGCACTAAGCAGGAGGCCACGAACTTTCTCCCTGGTAGCCTTAAGGGTAAATTTAAGGGAGCAAATATTGGAGAAACTCTTTGAAGATAGTTGGTACTTAAAATTCATCTCAGCTATCCAAAATGGGAAGCAAATAGAACCAAAGTTTGAAGGATATATCCTTGAACCAGATGGGCTATTGAGGTTCCAAGGGAGAATGTACGTACCTAAGGAAGGGGGTATAAGAGAAACCATCCTCGAAGAGTCTCATAGAGCACTCTATTTTGCACATCCTGGGGTAAAGAAGATGTATGCTGACGGAAGGAAACTCTTCTTTTGGGTAGGCATGAAGCATGACATAGTCTAGTTTGTCGCCAAATGTCTTGAATGTCAGCGAGTGAAGGATGATCATCGCTATCCAGCAGGACTCCTACAACCTCATGACATCCCTACATCTAAATGGGAAGTAATTTCCATGGATTTTGTGGTGGGCTTGCCACTCACTTCCCAGAGGCACAATGCTATATTGGTTATAATTGATAAATTGAACAAAAGTGCCCATTTCATTCTAGTAAGGGACACTTACGATGTTACGGATGTGGCGTGAGTGTTTGTCAATGAAGTTATCCGACTACACAGATTGCCCACAAAGATCATTTCTGATAGAGATTCCCGATTTACATCTAGGTTTTGGACAAGTTTGCAGTCAACCCTGGGAACTCAATTAAACCTAAGCAATGCATACCATCCAGAAACAGATGGGCAGACCGAAAGAGTAAATCAGGTTCTGGAGGACATGCTTAGAATGTATGTCATGGATAATCAGACTCAGTGGGAAAGGTACTTACCATTGGTAGAGTTTGCCTATAATAACAACTATCACAGTTCAATTGGGATGCCTCCTTATCAAGCTCTATATGGAAGACCTTGTAGGATGCCTTTGGGTTGGGAAAAGTTGGAGGACCGAGTGATAGTTGGCCCAGAATTAGTTCAAGAAATGGAGGAACAGGTAAAGCAGGTTCGAAAAAGGTTAAAGGAAGGACAGGATAGACAGAAGAGTTATGCTGATTCGCATATGATTGATCGCAGTTATAAAGTAGGGGACTAAGTTTTTATTCGTATCCGACCCAACAAAAGCACCATCCAGTTTGGGAAGGGCACGAAATTGTCACCTCGGTTCGTAGGGCCTTTTAGGATCAAACAGAAGATTGGACCAGTAGCCTATTGTCTTGTACTGCCACCCCATTTGCATAAAACTCATGATGTTTTTCATGTATCTGTTTTACGACATTATGTT